>SNQJ01S0131265.1:0-25859 GCA_010110895.2 Picea sitchensis | reverse complement strand
ATATCTACCCTTAGATTGAGATCTCCCACTTGAGAACTTAGATCTATTTCTTTCTTTGGAACGTCCTCTTGCAAATAATGTGTCTTTGCTCTATCCTTCCATATTCTTCTGTCTCATCTCCTCGAACAACAAGGATGAGACCACTTTATCAAAATTGAAGGCAGTTGTATTACTACCTATGGCCACAACCAGACACTACTACTCGTGTAAAGAATATAACACATACCCAACATGTTTTTCCTTGTGTTAGTATCTGGTAGAACCTAGATGTGTTCACCTTGATGATGCAAAACATGTGATGAGATACCTTAAGGGTACATTGTATTTTGGTATCTTATATACTAGAGATCATGACTTCTGATTGTATGGATATACTAATTTAGATTGAGCTGGAAGTGTTTCTAATAGAAAGAGCACTTCAGGATGTTGTTTCATTCTGGGGTCAGCCATGAATTCATGGAAGAGTAGGAAGCAACCCAGTATTTCTCCTAGCACGACAAAAGCGAAATATATTGCAGCATGTTCCACCAGTTGTGAATCCATATGGATTCAGATGTTGTTGACAGATCTATTTGATCTGGAGATGGAAGCCACCGTGATCCTTTGTGATAACCATAGTTGTATAAAAATGATGTGTTCCATGATGATTCAAAGAACATAGAGATCCAGTATCACTTCATTCATGATATGATGTAGAGAGGAGCTATAAAGCTCCAATATGTTGGCATATATGAACATGTTGCATATGTGTTGACCAATCCTCTGTCTCGTGTAAAGTTTGAGAACTTTCGAGACAAGCTTGGTATAATCCAAAAGGACCTCCCTTCAAAGGGGGAGTATTGTTGATGATACTATGGTATCTTGACCAATAGCGGGTAGCTCAGTTAGGATTTTATATCCTAGGGGACTGATCATCCCTGGACAGATCCTGAAGGTATGTAAGGAAGAGATGTTAGAGTACTTGTGCATGTATATGATAGATTTGGTCAATAGTGGTAGCTCTGTTAGGATTTCATATCCTAGGGAATATTTTGATTCCTAGGAAGATCCTTTGGATCTGTCATAGTACCACAAGATGTTGATGCCATCCTTGTGCTGAAGATTTCTAGCTTTGTGATGATGTTGTTGTGATGCTAACCTCCTCCTGAATATTTCCAGCTTCATGTTGATGTTGTTGTGATGCCAGCCTCGTGCTGAAGATTTCCAACTTCGTTCTGATGTTGTTGAGATGCCAGCTTTTTGCTAAAGACTTCTAGTTTCATGTTGATGTTTTTGTGATTCCAACCTCGTGCTGAAGATTTACAGCTTCATGCTAATGTTGTTGAGATGCCAGCTTCTTGCTGAAGATTTCCATCTTCATGCTGATGTTTTTGAGATGCCAACTTCGTGTTGAATATTTCTAGCCCAGTGTTGATGTTGATGATTCTCCAGCCTTCGTGTTGTGATACTGTTGTTGTTGATGTTGTATCATCTTGTGTTGTTATTGATGATGATGATGTATTAGTGTTATACTAATCCATGTTGATGCATATGATGATGATGCCACTTCAACTTCTTGCTGAAGATGATGATGATGATGTTATTTCAACTTTAATGCTGAAGATAATGATGTTACTTTGGCCTCATGCTAAAGATGTTGATGATATTACTTTATCCTCATCCTAAAGAAGATGATGATGTTACTTTAGCCTCACGCTAAAGATGATGATGATGTTACTTTATTCGCATGCTGATGAGGATGATGATGCTACTCCAGATCCATGCTGTGAACGCTGATGATGAGAAAAAATTCTGATGATTTATAGATATTCCAGTCAATGTTCTAGATGTTGTTGATGTTGCTTCCCTCTCTCTCTCCTAATGATGTTGTAGAATACCCTTCTTGTTAAAGGGGAGCATTGAAATATTGTAACTGTAAAGAGTATTCTATTTATTTATTGAGTCATTATTCATTAGATCAATCCCCTTTTGTGG
The DNA here is from genome assembly GCA_010110895.2 of Picea sitchensis. Lineage (NCBI taxonomy): Eukaryota > Viridiplantae > Streptophyta > Pinopsida > Pinales > Pinaceae > Picea > Picea sitchensis. The sequence continues at coordinate 23,885 of SNQJ01S0131265.1, read as the reverse complement.
ATTGATCATGTCAAGAATTGTAATTGACCAAATCCCCTTTTGCAGATTGGTCAAACCCTAATTGTGTTATGCAAATTAAGAAGTCGGCCCCCAGGCCTAATTAAAGTGGTTTTAACCACTAAGAAGACAAGTTGTCCCTGCCTAGTGAAGAGACACCTTTCCAGTGCCTACCAATTAGTATAAATAAAGGAGGCCAATGCCTCATTTGCTCACTCATCCATTCACTCATAAAGTGCACAAGTTTGGTAGCTGCAGTTAGGAGAAGAAGGAAGAGAGAGGCACATTGCTCAGTGTTTTATATTCTATACTGTTTTTGTTTATTGTCTTAGCATTGTATTGGCTATCTATATTAAGGAAGTTTTGCTGGGTTTTCTCCCCCATCAGGGTTTCCTAGGATAAATGTTGAGGGTTTCCCAGGATAAATGTTGTGTATCTTGTGATTGTGTTTCTCTCACTGATCCTACCTATGTTATTGCTATCTAGTAAATTGAAAAGAAACCTAATAATAACTCAAAACTTAACAATATTCTCATTTATAGTAAAACTTGGAAATCCCATATCACCCATATGGATCAAGTTATCTAACTACTCTCTCAACACAAAATTTTCCTCAAACAGTCTAAATGTGCCTTTGGAGCCTCATAAGTGGAGTACCTAGGTGATATTGTCAGCAAGGATGGCATATGGTTGGATCCTAAGAAAATTTAAGCTATGAAGGATTTGCCTCGCCCTAAAACCCTTAATAGATTGCATGGTTCTTTGGATTTAACATGCTATTATCGCAAGTTTTTTCAAAATTACTGAAAAATTGCAACATCTCTCACTGTTCTCCTTAAAAAGAATCCTTTCACTTGGACTCCAACCACTGATCAATCATTCCATGCCTTGAAAGAGGCTATGTGCACGACTCCTATCCCGACACTTCCCGACTTCACCAATACTTTTGTCTTGGAATGTGATGCTTCAGAGAAAGCAATTGGGGCAGTCCTCATGCAAGATGGAAGGCCTTTGGGTTTCACTAGAAAACAAATTTCAGAGAGACATTTGGGCCAATCAATATATGAAAAGGAAATTTTGTCTATTCTACATTCCATGGATCTCTTTCATCCTTATCTATTGGGGCAACACTTCCAAATTAAAACTAATCATTAGAGCCTCAAGTATTTTCTGGAACACCGAATTTCATCCTCGAAGAAACAAAAATGGGTGACCAAGATATTTGGATATGATTATGAGATCATTTACAATAAAGGAAAATAAAATGTGGTTGCTAATTCTCTTTTTAGTAAGTATGAAGAAGAAGGGTGCCTCTTTTCCCTCTCCTTCATTGTACCAGTTTGACTCCAAGATGTTCGCCAGGAATGCCTACAAGACCTCAAACTTTCTTTCCTGATCCAACAATTGCAACACCATTCTCAATATTCTCCGGGGTACTCTTGGAAGAATGAGGAGCTTCGCTACAAATTAAGGCTATTTGTATTTAAGAAAGAAATCACAACATAAATCCACGGTGATTTCTAAGCTTCATGCTTCACCCACAGTTGGGAATTCATGGTTTACCAAAACCTATGAATGAGTCAAACTTTTTTCTGGGACATTATGAAACATGATTTTGGCACCTTTGTGGTTGAATGTGATACATGTCAACACAATAAGGGAGAAAAATTCAAATCTCCAGGAACACTCCAACCGATTTTGATTCCCCTTTCTATTTGGAGGGATATTTCTATGGATTTCATTGTTGGCATCACTAAATTGGGAAATAAGTCAGTCATCATTGTGGTAGTATATCATCTTTCCAAATATGCTCATTTATGTGCTCTTCAACACCCGTTCACCACATCCAAAGTGGCTCAATTTTTTATGGATAATATATTCAAAGTTCATGTCATGCCTCATTCTATTTTCTTTGACCGAGATCCAACTTTCACCAGCAATTTTTGGCAAGAATTTTTCAAGCTCTAGGGAACCTAATTGCATCTCAACACCACCCATCATCCTCAGACTAATGGCCAAATTGAATTTGTCAACAATGTTTTGGAAACATATTTGTGGTAATTTGCATCCAATAGAAAAAATCAATGGCATCAATGGTTACCCCTATCTGAATAGAAATACAACACATATTACCATACCGCTACTCACACAACTCCTTTTGAAGCCATATACAGGAAAAATTCATTGTCGGTTCTCTCATACATGCTAGGTGTCTGGAAGGTTCAAGAGGTTGACAACAATATTACAGTCTGAGTAGCCATTCTTTGTACCCTCAAAGAAAATTTGGTCGTGGCTCAAAATCACATGAAGCAACAAGTAGATCAGGGTTGTTCCAAACATCAATTTGTTGAAGGGGAATAGGTGTTTCTTTGTCTACAACCTTATAACAAGACTTCACTCAAATTTTACCACTATCAGAAACTTGCTCCCAAATTTTATGGTCCTTATACAATTCTCAAGTGAGTGGGGCTCATGGACTACCAGTTAGCTTTGCCCAATCATTCTAAGCTCCATCATATTTTTCATGTCTTCTACTTAAATAAATTTATTGGAACTAAGTGCCAAACTCAAGCCAGTCTCCCTGAGTTGGATGAAGAAGGTTCCATTTGGTTGCAACTGCAAGCAGTATTGGACCAACAAGAGCATCGTCTTTTTCAAAAAACCATCAAGGAAGTGTTAGTTCAATAGAAATATCCAACTCCATAAGATGCCAGCTGGGAGCCGACCACCATTTGGAAACAATTTCCTCATCTGAAGCCTTGAGGACAAGGTTGTTCTTTAATGGGGAGGGAATGTTAGGGACCTAACTTCCCTAACCCCTTATGTAGGTAGAATAATATATTTTCCATGTAATAAAGGCCAACATTAGTTAATAAGGACTATTTAATAATGTGAACAAGTCTAATGTAAGAAGACTTAATAGAAGCTTCTGCTTATAGAAAGATCTTCCTTTAGAATTTTATTTAGAAGATAACATTAGTATAAATAAGAGTAGGAGGCATGAGAAAGTCTTGTCTTGAGAATTATTGTAATAGAGCATTTCTTTGCTAGAGGTTTCCCCCTAGAAGAGGCAAGTAAACAATGCTTCCTATCAATAAATGTAACATTTTTGTGTTGTGGTTCTCTACATTTTGTTGTTCCATTGATATTTGCTGCAATATTTCTGTTTTCTGCTTGTTATAATACATCTGATACCTAACAATAAAAGTATTTTACTCTAAAAATCACTAAGTTTTTCTAGAAACTATATAAAATCCTTGGGAATTTGAATATTTTTACAAAACTATCACCAGACATTTTATAGTTCGCATGTTAAGAATTAGAAAGATTTCCAAGGTTTATACACTTCAAAATAAGTGCAGATCCTTAAAAGTTTCCCTAGATTGATTTCAATCATTTTTCATTATATCATCACTAAAATAAATGCACCCTATTGTTGTGAGTTGTATCATTGCTAAAATCAATGCAATTACTTGATGCCTATGCATTATATAATTGTTAAAATCAGTGAAATTGCGTGATCGCTCTAAATAAATTTTCATTGTATCATCACTGAAATCAATGCACCTTAACTCAAATGTATCCTTAAATATGAACATATGTACATGGCATCTTGGAAATTAAAGAAGTGCATTAATGTATTATTTCATTTTTGTTGTGTGAGATCATGATAAGTATACACAAGACTTTCACTACCATTATTTTTTAAGATTTATTGTGTTGAAAGAAGTTATATTGCTCAAACTTTTTATTATTTTTCAATTATTCATATTCTTGAGATCATGTCTTTATATGTAATTGCATTTCCCTTTGGTATTACCATCATATGGTGGCTTTTTTTTATATAATTTTCACAGTTATTAAATGAAAATTTTATGTGTTGGAAATATTATTTTCATTGATGTCAAAGATAGGGGGGGACTATAGACATCCAAGATAAAGATTGCAAGATGGAGATTGTCGGAAATATTGTTTTTGGATTTTTTATGCTCAGTTTGGATACCCTATATTTGAATGGATATTTACTCTATATACCTAGCTCAAATGGGATCATAGATTATATGGTTGGAAATATTATTCCGAGACCTTTCCAATGGTATATGGAATTCCCTCTAACTCTATAGGAATGAAGAGATATGATTTTTTCTATCAGACAACCCAGCCAAAAAATTTAGGTCGACTCAACCAATATTTATAGGTTTCCCCTAAAAGTGAGGAAAAAATACTATAAATAAAAGATAGATGTGTGCATTTGAATATCATTCAAGCAAGAGATCAAGTCTGAGGCGCACAAAAGAGATCGGAGGTGCACTATAGGATTTGGGTTGTATTTTTGGGATTTAAAGGTGCACAAGAGAAGTCTAAAGGGTTTTCTTGTTCTAAGGTGTGCTATTAAGGATTGATGGTCTATGATGTTGCAAAGTACGTTGTTTTGAGGTTGTGATGTTGTATTCTAGGATTATATTATAATAATAATGCTATCATGTTCTTTAGAGCATGAAGGATAAATATGAGTAGGATTTTAAGCTATGGGTATGATGATGTTTTGAAATTCAAGAAGTCTGAAGCATGCAAGTGAAGTCAAATGTACATGTATGTTGGACATTGGGTTCAGTGATTCCCACGAGTTTCACGACATGGGTTAACCCTCTCTCATGAATCCTAACTCTGGAGATTGTGGCAGAGATTAATGCCTATGGGTTTTGGTCTAACAACAATCATAGTCCAACAAATGGTATCAAAGCGACAGGTCTCGAGTTTGAAACTCGCCCGACACGCGCTGGGGGGGAGATTGTTGGACATTGGGTTCAACACTTCCCACGAATTTGGTGACATGGGTTAACCCTCTCTCGTGGATCCTAACTCTGGAAATTGTGGCAGAGATTAAATCCTATTGGTTTTGGTCTAATGGAAATCATAGTCCAACATTGTCATGCCCATACTCTAGACATATCTCTGTGTTCACATATTTGTTTCTATATAAAATACAATCATTCGAACATGCATGGTATGATATGTACTCAACATCCAACATTTTCAACATTTTCTTTTCCTTTGTGAAACTATCGGGAAAGAGATTTTCACTTAGAAGTACCTTATCTTTGAGTAACCTGCAATTAGTGGGAAATAGAAATATACACTGTCATTAAGCATGAATAAAATAAACCATTTTCTTCCTTCATTGTGTGAAAATATTCCTTAAAACTTTAGGGAACTTAATGGTTAGTTACTTCAAAAGTGTCGAGAAACAAACATCTGACATACCTTACATTGCTTTCAAGTTGTATAGTAACATTGTTGTCCCTATATGGGTAGACCTTGCAAACCCCTGTACTCAACCAAATAGAGGGGTGGTGGAAGAATATTTCATGCTTTCGAAGAAGGTATCTATGACATTAATGTCATTCCCTATTTCATTTTGTTGGAATGAATCTAACAACATTCCCTTCATGGCTTAGGTATCCCACACGAAATCATCCGTACCAACCTCTATATCATTGCCTTCATCCCCAATATGTGAAGAAGTAGTGTTATTGTCAAGGTTTTGAATTGGTGACTCATGACACAGTGGGAATTGAATAGGTGGTTGTTTCAACCATTCTTGGTATTCTTCCTCTCCGATTTGTTTTTGTTTCGAAACAATATCACAACTTGATGTCATAGTGGGGTGCAATGGTTAATGGTGGACAGGTTGCTCGTTATCAAAATCCTGATTGTAAAAAAATTGAACATTACATCGATAATATTAGTAACACAATGCATTTAATATGTTCAAACATTATACCAAACACTTATTAGAAGCATGTACATTCTTTTCTCAATAATAAACATGAAACCAACCAATTTATAAAGCAAATGTTGAATTAAGAAATACATTTACATTAGTTCCATTGAAAATCCAAAAATACAATTACTCAATCATCTTTTTCTTACACCCTACAAGGTTGTATACATAAAATATATCTAATTCACAGTGTAATATCATTGACCTAGGCTGGTTGCTGGAAGATGGAATATTAGGATTGGTAGGGTAAAGAAGCTTTCCATTTTCATTAAACATCTGCTTACAATCTCTTTCTCCTGATAAGAGCTTGTAGAATTTTGGGACTACGAGAATATATTGAGCATCTGAACTCTGTCTCAAATATTGATCATGCAAAATTCAATGAAACATTATTCAATTGCACCTGTATACATGTTGGATTATTTTGGATGACCCAGATTCTACTTTAGGTTTCCAACAAAACAAACCATCGACCCTTTTGGAGACCAGAAGGAAAAACTACGCACAAAGTACACCATGAAATCTCAACCGAGATGGATTATGGGTGATTGTAGGACCCAAATGTCTGCAATCGTGGAAGGGATGCTACTGTGGGGATGTCAGACATTCTTTCTACCTCAACATACATCATATATATCATTCTAACACATCATTTTATCCAGATCTACCAATCTATAACCAATTTCATTAATTAAGATTCATTTTGCAGTAAATATCATAGTTATTCTAGTGTGTGTTGCATTTTAATCCTACCAGATTCATTCATTCATCATAAACCATTGCAAGAAATAAGACAAACATTCCACACAGAGACACAAAGTTTTACCGTGGTTCACCCCCCTGGGCTACGTCAATAAATATCTGGCATTCTTCGCTCTTTTATTAGTCTTCATCAAGTTTATAGCACTATGCAAATTACATAAGTGGTGAGGCTAACAAGATCACACCAAGATACACAACTTGTGACCTTACCCTCGATCACAATTCATTTCTCTGAAAATCTCTCAAAAACTTACTCTAATATCATCCAAATATTCATTCATGCTCATTCACTTATGCTCTAACCTCAGCCTAAAAAATAAACACAACCTCTATATCACTATCATATATTTATATTACAAAAATGGGTTAAAACCCATTACAAAAGTTACCAAAACCCTAACCCACTCACCCTAAGTGGATTAGGTTTGTCCACATTCTAACTCCCTGAGCACAGATGGTCGACAATCCAACCGTTGTCCTCATCGATCCACATCCTTCTTCCTTCCTTTGACTTTCCTCGTTTCCTGGCGTTGTTTTTCCCTATTTTCTAGTGCACGCTCCTTTTCTATTCCATTTTCTAAGTGTCTTCATAGATTACCATGCTTTCCCCCAAAATGGCTTGTGCCAACAGGGCCGCAACACTCACCCGTGGCTCATCCTGAGCCACTCAAGTAGTGTTTGCTTCCTGCACTGATTTCTCTAGCACCTAGAACCTGCTTGAAACTTCTTCAACTTGAGATTTTACTTGCGTGTCCGTTTCTGCTAAAGCCTCCACAATCTATGCAGTAATATGATCCTTCAACAATTTCTCACTCTCCAAGCTAATATGTTCTATCTAAACCTTTAGTGCATCAATCTCATTAAGCATTTTTTCTATGAATTCTTGTAGTGTTTCCAACTGCACCTTCCTTGATTGCTTTTCTTCTTGTATAGTATTCAACTTTGTCTACAAATTCTTCATTTCCTACGCACTTTTCAACCTATATGATATTGTCATCACTTTCTTCCTCTGGTTCAGTTCTTGCACTACAATATTTATCCCTTCTTCTTTCTAGTCTAACTCCTTCCATTTCTCATCCTCTTGAATATGCATCCATAACTACGCGCTCTTATTATACAACTCTGTGATTTCCTGGATCCTCGACTCAATTCTCTCCGTATGACCTGTAGCCTCCTTCTCCCTTTGTGTTCATACTTCTGGTGGAGTCCTAGGTGTTTCTAAGAGTTATGTCAACTCTATAATGTGGCTCCTATAATTCTCCATAGCCTGCGCTTTTTTCTCAATTTTCTCCTATGTTGGTATGTTCCCTTCTTGTGCGGTGTCAGGAATAGTTTTAAATACTTCTTCCAGCTGCTGCTCTATTCTTTTAGTGCGCTGCTTTGCTTCTTCCCTCTCAAACTGCACCTGGTTAAGTTTCATTTCTAGAGTCTTCTTAACTTTGATGGAAAATTGTAAACTTGTAGCATCTGCACGGGCCCTCAACTGAATTTCCTACGCGACACTAATTTTAAGTTTGTATAGTGCCTTCGTTGGAACCTTGGGCACTGCCAAGTCCAAATAATCTATTTCCTTAAATGGTTTCTACGTTGTATCCTCATCAACCTACACCATTCCTTGAGTGATTTGGAAATGTTCACTCCCCATGGCTATGATTTGTACTGTCTCCTATTCTAGAACTGTTCTTTCCTTAGTAGTTTTATGATATTTCTCTTGTTCTTTCTGTTGCGCTGTATTAAGTTGCAATTGTTCTAGTGTATCCTTGACCTCTGTTAGTTTCTTGATTATATCCTCCCTTTGCTTCTCAACATCATACCATGATTCTGCCATGCGATCCTACACTTTCTCTGTGATTAGCTCTGCATCATCATCTGTGATTGTAAGTTTAGGAACACCATTATTCGCCTTCATCTTCTTACGTTGGCCTACTGTCTGCAATACTATCCTTTTCATTGGCAGCGTCTCTGTCTGCGCAGTTGTATTTGGTATATCCATATTTGGGATATCTCCACCTCTTGTTTCCTCCGTCATAGGAACATTTGTATCTTTATGTGATCCTCCATTTGGTTCTACTCTGTACTCCTTCTCCTATGCTGAAGGTTTTGGGATATTATACTTCTTCCTTGGCTTTCGAGTGGTTGTACTACCCCCTGTTTCTTTGGAGCACTCGGTTTCCTTCCTTGTATTAGCTGTTGGGATAGATGACTTCTTTGAAGGGCAAGCCCTTGCTTACTGCTTAGATATTGGTACCTTCTTTGGAATTACTGGCACCTTCCATTCTTTAGGCCAATCCTTCATGGCACACTGCACTTCTTCCCCTGTGACACAATACCTCAACTGTAGCCACTCCTTCTTAGGATCCCTCTTAGCATGGATCCACATATTATGTCTTGTATCCTAAAATTTAGCTATGCTTTAATGTTATTTTACTACTTTTGGAAGTATCCTCCATGTATTATCCAACTTCTCCTGCATCTCATCAAACAACATGGAAAAAATGCCAGAATTTTCCTTCGTTTTCTTCAGATATGAAGTGTACCATAGTGTTGTATACTTTGTTGCGCGACACTTTCCTGGACTCGTGTAAAATGTATTGTATTTTGGTTCTCCCCAACCAATCATTTCTATCAATATAATCAACCATGAATAATGAAACTATGATCCAAAATCCTATTCGTCCTTGTAGTCCTCCAAAAACAAGTTAAGTAGATATAGAGCCCAACTGAGTAGACTCCCCTTTGCACACTGCGCGACTGCTACTATTAATATTGTAGGTGCTTCCTCCTTGCGACACTTCCTCAAACGTTTACATGCCATCAATTTCTTCGCCAAAATCATTGATGGTTCACTGATTGGTTAATGATTATTCCCCGAGACCCTCTCTCAGTGCCATATTTCTTCTTCATCTCCTCTGCTAAAGTTTTTTTGTTTGTCTTGTCATCCAAATATTGTTATGGTTTTTCTCCATATGTCGGGAAACCTGTGATCTTTGCAATTAAGTCCACATATATTGATACATTCCTCTCCATCCATAATATGCCTGCATGTATTAGTGCCAATAGTTGTTTCACACATGTATTTACATCTTTTCCCCTCCCAAAGTGGGGAATCTCTAGCAGGTTCATGATCCTTGTGTTATATAGTCCTACAATCCACTGTTTCAGCTCCAAAATGGGATCCCCTGATGAACCCGCTCCTCTACTCTCCACATACACTTCTTGTGAAAATTCAAGGAAATTTTCCATGTCTGTTACATCATGATAAACATACTTTAGTTTGTTAACAGACCCTAACATGTCACCAACTACTTTGACTCTTTCAGGTATCTGTGACAATGACAGTGTTAACTCTTTTTTCTTGCTTGGTGTTCTTGGAACAATAGGTTTCCCCTAGTTTTCTTCTTTCCTACTGATGTGTTGGCATGTTTACAGGCAGATTGTGATTTTCATTGATGGAAAGAATAAAAGAAACGATGGCATGTCTATAGGCAAAGAACAACAACGACGATGGTATGATTACAGACAAGAAAAGAAACAATGAGGAAAGCAACAATGATGGAAAACATGGAAAGCATACGTTCAGGAGAAGTGAACAGTATTCAGAGATGAGAAATCTCAGGAGAGATAGCATCCTTAGAAACACAAACGAGGTCGAAGTCATTAGGACTAGCAGAAGGTTCAAAGGTCGAAAAATTTGACACTTAGAAATTATTCCAAATTGGGAGGATGCGTGAGCTCAGGAGTAGGAGCGACAATGGTCATTGGATCCAGAAGACACGTGGCGAGATATCAACATTTCACTGACTCGTAAGCTCGAGAAGTCAAAGATGAGAGTTTTAGGAACTCACGATATGAGAAGTTGTGAAATGATCTGGGTCGTTGGATCCAGAGGACACGTGGTGAGAGATCAGTATTTCGTTGACTCGCGAATTGGAAGAGTCAAAGTTGAGAGTTGTAGGAACTCACGAAATACGAATTCGCGATTTGATCTGGATCATCGGATCACTAAGGATTGTGGGACTTTGATCTTTCAAGCATGGTTTCAGAATATCGAAAGTCGGGAGACTCAGGGTTGACTCACGTCCAAATGCCCGACACGCTAAATCATGATTTGATCACAGCCGTTGATCAAAGGGAAATATCTGGACCGTTGATCTGATATGGAGTACCTCGGAGTTTCGCGAGTTGAGATTTTGGAGGCAACTCATAGAAGGAGTTCGCAATATGAAAAACCACGAAGCACCCCTCATGCTTGGCCCTTGATCACAGGTAGTGGTCACATCAACATAAGAGAAGGGAAGGAGCTAGTTGTTCCAAGCTCCATTTCAGAGTTTCGTGAGTTGGGAAAACCGAGGTGACTCGCAGTTGATCACCCGAAATTCAGAATCACGAAATGACTGTTGGGTAGGCATACGGTCACTGCTGATGGTCATGTGAAAGGAAGGGGCTTAGCCAAAAAATATAACACCCACTATGGAGATTTCTCAATAAAAGAATAGGTGCCAAAGACATGAGCGCAGGGAGGTACTCTTAGTAACTGCAGAAAACAACTGATTGCTTCTACCAGAGAATTCGAAGAATCTCAGGGTGATCACCAAAGAAGCTGAAGAGTCTCGAGGTAACTGCCAGCGGAATGCAGACCCATCATAGAGACCCTTGACAGACGGAAAGTAGTTGAAGAAGGGAACTGTTAGAGAAGCTAAAGAACATCAGCATAACGACCACTAATGATGAGCAGTCTGAGCATAACGACCATAAATGAAGAACAGACTGAGCGTAATCGCTAGAGGAGATGAAGAGTTAGCTGTATCATCTGACAGAGGTTGTGGGATCATAAATATACACAGAAAAGAGAAGAGCAGGTTACTGTTGTTGGGAGTAATTCATGTGATTAGAAGCATGTTGTGTGAAGGAGTAGAAGAGGAGAGGAAGCAAGGAACATAAATGCATATATGAGAGAAGAATAGAGAGTGCAGCAGAGGCGAGGAGAGATAAACATTGATGCAGGAAGAACAGAGCAGTGTAGCAGAACAGTGATGAGACTGGTAAGCCATAGATAAATGCTATATCACTTTGATAAAGTTATAAAAAGAAAAGATTAAAATTTCAGGGTGGTCGGGAGGTGCTAGGGAGGATTGGTGTCCTCAGAGTTTCAAGTGGGTTCTTGAACACAGGGAGTTGTAACTTCCATCTGGTTGCATCCAGAAAAACCAGGGTGGCAGGGTGGTGCAAGGGAGAACTATTGTTCTCTATTTTACAGGTCGGTGCCTATGTGACTGGAAGTTGGTGCTTCCATCCAGTTAGTGCTGGAACACTTAGGGAGTTGGTGATTTCCTCTAGTGGGTGCTAGAGAAACCAGAGAGTTGGTTCTCTCAGCAAGTTGCAGCTTGCAAAACAGAGGTGGTAGCCTCACAATGAGTTGGTACTCATAAGAATGATAATGTACAGAAAATAAAATTTACTTATCATATCAAGAAGAAGAGGTTTTTACCCTTTATGGGTTTCCTCAGGAAATATCTGTCTCTCTATATTTCATGTGTGTGATTGATGTTGAATGTTCTAATGCTTACCTCCCTGCATGATTGTGATTGTAATTAAGATATTTGTAAAGAGTTTAAAATAAGAATAATTATTTAATCACAGTGACAACTGATTCACCCCATGTTAAACATTATTTTGGTCACCCTGATGATGATTTTACAAACATGTGTTCAATCTCTCAAAATGATATTTTTCCTGAGAAAAGAAACTAATTTCTTCCTCTACAAGACTGAGTTTTGGAAGGATGTCGTAGGCTGCAAGTATTACACAGTGGAAAAATCCTTGATTTCCATAGGCTGCTCTATACCTAGCCCGCGGGGTTTCCGGAGGTTGCTATATAGGCAAGGTGCGACGACGTTTGAAGGCTAAAATAAGAAAGAGGTTCACAAAGTTTCTAGAAGGGGAATCTTCTAGAATGTGAGGTGGCATCCGTATGGTTGTGATCTTACTGGTTTCTCGGATTTGGTGGGATCATCCTCATCCTTTTAACCACTTCACCTTCTCCTTTATAATCATGGGCTTCTCATGGAAAAGGTTAAGCAAGATTAAGCAGAGAATTGATGAAAGAATAGGCTGAAGACTGTGTGAATAATCTTGTTTCAAGTGATGCTTGAGGCCTCCATTTTTCCATCAAGATTTTGTGGATTCTCTTCATACGAATTCCAGAGCAAGTGTATGTGTGTTGGAACGAAGGACCACTAAAAGGGAACTTGCGACATCAAGGAAATTCAGTTGTATCTTCTACTTTTCATTAATATAATACAGTGGCACGTCTCTCTCCCATAAAATCATTAGTATTTTATTACATGACTCCTTGATCACATGTTTAGGCTGTCATTGAATTCTACTATTGCTTCTTTCACGTTGGTTGGTTTGTGTCATTGCAGATCTGATTTCACAAGAGCACCGAAGTGAAGCAGGGACAAAAAAGATATAAGGAAGTGATTCATAAGGTATTTCATCTATTCCTTCTTTGGTAGTAAACTCAATGATCACAACTTAGGGAAAGCGTCATGTTCCATCTCATTTTGTTCTATATCCAGGTGGATCTAGGGGGATTATTTTATGTCTGCATTCACCGATATACCCAATAAAAAAATTGGTGACCCCGTTGGTGATACAACTTATTTGTGGTTTTCTGTGGGCCATTTTATTTTAGCCTATATTTTTCTTTATGTTTCAGTCTCTGAGTCTATGGGAGATCCAACAAGATTCTTTGGACCTGAAATTTTCCTCAGACCTTCCCTCCTTTTTCCAAAATTTATTTGTTTGCAAACACTTTCGTAATGTAACCTATACACAGCCTGCGGAAACCTTTGATTTATGCACCCCAAAAGTTTATCCTAGTGCGGGATTTACGCACCCTAATTCTTTCTATCCTTTGAAAAATGTTGATTTCCGCACTGTAACCTATCGCTGGGTCACGATGATGTTTGCAATTTTTTTTGGATTAGGTCTGGTCACCTCTTGATACCCGGATTTTCTTTATCAGCTGGGAGGAAATTTTAATGCCAATTCTTGACTGTTTTCCTGAGTGTTTAGCTTGCTGTCGATTGGTTTTCGGAGATCGAACACCTCTCTTAGTCATTTTCCAGTTTCATTTTTTTATTTTTATCAACAAGGATATAATCTCTGATCCCGCATCTGAGTGCTTGATTGATTGAAAATATTTTGATTGGATTTAAATGTTTTGGATTGATTATGTTTTCTGGATTGCTTGTTGACTGGAAAGATATTTGTTCATTCACATTTGATTGAATACTTTCTTGTCATTTTTCACTTTTATCTTCATTGAAAGTTTGACTTGGGTGATTGTTGAGTGTACCATTTTTCTTGGATTACTTGTACTTTCTTCGTAATACCCCTGATTCAATTTTAGAAAGGAGGAATTTAAAGTCACTTATTCTATTAAGTAATCATTCATAAGAAAGTTCTTTGCATTCAATTTTTTTTTTTTTAAAGAAAGAAGAGAAAAATTGATAAGTTTCATTGTTTATGGTTGTTTGAAATTGAGCTCATTCAATAAAAAGAAAGTACTTTTTGTAGCTTACATCATTCCGGAAAGATATCTTCTCCCTATTGTAGATAGAATTCATTGAAAAAAAATTGCACCATTCATTTTCTTTTTGCACATCATTGGGTCAAGGTCTCATACAACATTGGTTTCATTTCCGTATCCCTCTTGCATAAACAACAGCCTATAAAAACACTACGTAATTTTAAAATTCACTTAGCAACTTTTATTTTCTAGGGTCTTTTACACCAACATTAGCTAGGCTAGTGCTTTGGAATAGGTTGTGAGGCACACTCTCCAAAGCATAAAACACACAATAGTATCTTGTGATAGGGAGTGTTCAAATCCATTGGCAACATTTTGTCCTGGGAAGCCCTTCTCACACAAGGGTCAAACCTGAGGTCGCATTAAGACTGGAAGAGTTACTCACCCTGATTTGTTGGTCTTGGTGTAGAGATTGCGCGTATTATGGGGGTTGCTTAAAAGGTATACCCACAATGATGAATGGAATCCTTTTGAGTTGATTTTGGGCTAAATACCCTGCCCTTGTGTGTGGATCGAACTATCGACTGTTTCCCTAGGCATCACTGTTGTTCTTGGTAACCTTAGTAGCCTATATTCATAGGGTCTTACACAAGGTGACTATGGAGGGGAAAGTCTTCATGGTACTTGGAATCGACGTTGGACAAACTCACTCAGACTCCTTGGAGGGTATACCCACGATTATGTGTGGGATCTTGCACTAGGGTGTAAGTCCGTTAAGCATGTCATCAACATAACTTTTCCCCCTGCTCTACCCTAGCCCCTTCTTGTCTTGACTTCGCGATGTTGGATTTCATCACCAACTAGTGACTTTGAAATAAGAAGGTTTTGTTTTCTTGGTGTGATTCCTATATTATATTAGCAAGTGCTGTTGTTTCCCATAGTTAGCCATAGATTTTTTCTGTAAAGTATTTGGTTCGGGCAATATTGACCCTCCATATCGTTCATGTAGAATGCAAGGCCTACCCTCGGAAGATCCGGAAGGTTCTCAACCCTTTCCTACTAATCCACTGGAGGTTTCTCCTCAACAAAGTAAGGTCCAAAAAACTCCCACTTCATAAGTGGAAAGAACTGACTCTTTAGATGATTTTCGAGTTTCTGATCCTCTAGAGTCTTTTCGAATTCTTCACGGTTCCGAGAGACATATTCTTTGGCTAAATTCATCCGGAGAACTTGTTGTTCAGACTTCTGGAATACCAACCAGACCTTTCGCAAGCCTGGAAGGCCAGGATCCTTTCTGGACTACTGACATATTTAGAACCCCGCCCCATACGGTGTGGGATATTTTCAGATTAGGGGCAGGTGTTGATATATCTGTCGAACCCGAGTTGACTAAAATGTCTGCCACTGACACAATACCCCTAGATCATTCTGCCAGTACAAATGCCTATATTTTCGTTGGTTCAGACACTTAGTCAGTTGGTCCTAGCTCGACCATCCCCCTTCAGATCGCCCATTCTACAATGGTCCCAAGTGCTACGACTATTCCCACCGGGAATACGGTGGCTAGCCAAGCTCCCATTGGCACACCTCTTTCGTCTAGACCTATTCCATCGCTTCCTCCTGGGTATAATTCTTTGAATACTTCTATCCCTATTCCTACTCAGGTTCCATCCGGAGCTTCTAGAGTTTTTACTCCTCCTGGGTAAAATCCTGCTTCCGGTTTCATTCCGACACTTCCCTAGGTTCCCTCCAAAGGGTCTTATCTTCCTTTTATCAGAGGGTCCGACCTTAGTGGCTACAACCCAAGTGGAGGCATTACTCAGTGTTTCACGCCTAATTATCAGATTCATGTTAGGGGACAAACTCCTTTTGGAGACCAACCTCCTGCTGGGGGGAAACCTCCATTTGGGAGTCCACCTCAAATTGGGACACAACCCCCGTTTGGAGGACAACCCCCACCTACCCCACCCTATGGACAAAACATACCAGCATCCCTGGCCTAGTATTGGAACTTTCTCACCCAGGATAATCCTCAATCAACTGGGGGGAAACAACCTCAATCTATCTCTTACATACCCCCTAGTTCAGGACATCCATACCCAGGTTCTTCCAATCCCATTTGGGGTTCTAATTTTCAATATAGTGTCCCTTTTCAAGGGAACATGCCTAATCAGTACAACCCTATGGGCTACATGCCTCCACACCCACACCCGAATCTATCAGGATCTTTGCATCACATGCAAACTGCTTACGGTCCTATTGGTATACCGACGAGACTTCCTCCCCAAATTCACCAGTACCCTCACGTGAATAGACAGTTTCCCTAATCCTTGGATCTACCCAACTTGTCTAGAATCCTGAATGACCCTATCCTACATTCTCCTCATTGGCCCGTTATACTAGCCAAGTTATCATCCGACATTCCCAAATTCGACGGTAAACTTGGAGAAGACCCAAACAACCATGTCATGAATTTTCACCTTTGGTGTTCATCCAACTCTTTGATGGACAGCTCCATTCGGTTACGACTCTTTCAACGAACTCTTACGAGTTCGGTTGAAAAGTCGTATATAGAATTACCACGAGGCTTCTTCACCGAATTTAATACTCTCGCCATGGATTTCCTTACACACTACCAGTTGTCGATCCATTATGAAACATGAATCTAGATTATGAGTTCCTTCAAGCAAAATAAGGTCACTCACATATCTGATCACATTCATGAGTGGAGACGAAGACGACGTTTGATCAAACTCTATCTTCCCGATCAGTTATTGGTAGAGTGGTTCACAAAATCATTCATGAATAAAATCTCTCGAGACATTTCCATGGGTAGAGTTGTCATAGAAGAACAGGTGATCAGTCGCGCTCAATACCTTGATCTCATTTACTCACAAATGGGTACTCTTTACGTCTTACTCCCTGATTCACCTCGCCCTTCTACCACTGCTACCTCAACTACCCCTGTCGCTTCTCATGCGGATGATGGTGTGATTGGCACTTTCCATGCTTAACCTCAATCTACACAAGCCTCTCCCACCAACCCCAAGTCTAATGCTTCAAATGTTCAGAATGCTTTGACTCCTACTCCTTCCACCGAAAAAACCTCTAAGGTTAACTCCGTTCAAACTACCCTTTCTGGAAAGAATAAATCTAAAAAAGGGAAGGGTAAGAACAAGGAGGATAAAAATTACTCGCAATCCGAGAAAACCAAAACACAACCTGCTGATGATAAGGATCAACGTAAACCGAGATATCCTTTCCTTATCTGTGGTGATGATCACTACATGAAAGATTGTCCAAGACATGTTGAGGTCACTAAGTTCCTTCAAGGGACTGCGAAGCCTCCCACACCTTCCATTTTGTCACAACCTTTCCCTTCTCAACAGCAGGCCCAATTGGTCATTCATGACCAACCCTCTCCTTCCACCACTTCATACATCCTTATGTGTATGGGTGATTAAAAAAAGAATGACATTTATATCTCCACTCGGGCCAAATATTACTTTCCCTCAAAGGAGAAAGTTGATGATACACCACCTTCATTGGTACAACTGACTCCCTCGACTTCACCTCCCAACGGTCCTCTTCATATTGAACGACCGAGCCTCGATACAATCCTCCACCCTCCTCCAAAGGGCGTTGTTCAAAATTCTTCCTTCAACCCTCATGCACATGCTTCTCAAAACTACAGTATTGTAGAAGATCTTGCGCAAACACACTCTGTGATGTCAGCTCTTGAAGTCCTTCAAAGTTGTCCCGCACAGCAGAAGGCTTTGTTAAAGGCTATTGGTGGAATTGACCCCACAGATACAAATTTGATAATCTTTGACCTGGAAGATCAGATTCCAAGGCTACCTCCTCAACTGGCATTTTAGATACAAGTTGTCATAGAGAACAAGAATATATATAGAACCATCATTGATGAGGGAGCCTCGACATGCGTCATGTCTATTACTTGTTGGAAATCCATCGACTCTCCTCCTTTCACTGAATCACACAACACACTCAAAGCCTTCAATGGATCTGATTTTAAACCCTATGGTGTTCTTCCTTCATTGCCTATTACGTTGGAAGTCAAAATGGTCAACGTCGAGGTCGAGGTATTCGATGCACCTCTCGATTAAAACCTCTTACTTGGTTGTAGCTGGATTGATTCCATGCGTGCAACTATCTCCACACTTTTTTGTGTATTACGTTTCCTACACCAAGGAAAGGTGGTTACTTTGGACCAACTGGCCTTCTTTAACTCTGATTCTTGTACTAGCAAGGTACCTTTCATTTCGAAGACACCTCCCGAGTACGAGAATATCGGTGTGGGTCTTCTTAAAGATTCTACTTTGATGGGCACATTCCCAATCCCACCACCTGACATTCCTCTTTCTTTTGTCGCCTCAATCAACATGATCTCTACCTCTATCCCCAAAACCCTCGTGTCTCATGACCAGTGGATAGTACCCAACCCTGGTGATTATCTTCTCTATGACGAACAAATGCATTTGAATCCGGTTGAATCCGCTTATCAAGCCATTCAATCAACAACCCCTTCTACCCCCTCTATTGGTAATTCATCTCCTGATCCGTTTCACGTCATTTTTCCTACGAAAAAGATGATTATTTCCTTTATGTCCATGGAAGATACCCCATGGGACGATGGGCATCATTGTTCCATTCTCTTCCTCGAACAACACACCATAGAGAGCTACCAACGGATTTCGATTCCATCGACCGTTGTAGTCATTTCCTCTGTTCCCGAGTCAAACCACGATGTGCTTTACGAAGGGAACTTGAGTAATATTTCACCCACTCTTCCTCTTAACATATCCATTAAACCTGGAGTTGTCGAAAATGTTCATATCGGAGCTGCTTGTTCCAATGATGAAGTTGTCACTTATAAAGATCTTTTTCAAGAATTATGTGACGTTTTTTCTTGGAGCTATGAAGAGATGTCGGGTATTGACCCCGATATCGTTATACATGAAATGAAGACTTATCCAAACACTAAACCCATTCAGCAGAGACTTCTCCCAGTCCACCTACATAAAGCCTCTGCCATCAAACTTGAAGTTGAAAAAATTCTCAAGGCTAGTTTTATCTATCCTGTGGCTTTAACCAATTGGGTTTCCAATCTCGTTCCGGTCAATAAAAAATAAGGCACGATCCATGTATGCGTCGATTATAGGGATATTAATAAAGCTTGTCCCAAGGACAACTTTCCAGCCCCCTTCATTGACCACATTGTCGATGATAGTGCCAGGAGTTAAATATTCTCATTAATGGATGGTTTCTCCGGCTATAACCATATCAAAATTTTACCCACAGATCAACACAAAACTGCTTTCATTTGTCCTTGGGATACTTTCGCCTACCAGAAACTTCCTTTTGGTTTAAATAACACTGGTGCGACTTTTCAATGTGCCATGTCTTATGATTTTGATGATATAAAGAACATTGTACAACCATATCTCGATGATATACCGACGCATTCCATGCGTCGCTACGACCACCCGACCCATGTCCGAGCCATTTTCCTTCGCTGTCGTTACTACCGCATACGTTTAAACCCACACAAATGCATTTTTTGTGTGGAGTCCAGCCGACTTCTGGGTTTTATTGTTTCACGTCTGGGAATTAGGGTGGATCCTTTGAAGGTTGAGGCCATCCTAAATCTACCTCCTCCTTCTACCTTATGCCAACTCCAAAGTTTGCAAGGGAAGGAATTTTTTTTGTGTTGTTTCATCCCAAATTACGCTGAGTTAACATTAGGATTTACTTGATTGTTAAAGAAAGGTTCTACATTCATTTGGGACAAACCTGCAAACAAAGCCTTTGAAGCTTTGAAGCTTTCCCTTACACGTACACCACTGCTTTTACCACCAGATTACAGTAGAGATTACTTCCTTTACCTCGCCGCTTCGGACTCTACCATTGCCATGGTTTTAGTCCAAGAAGATGATTTTCACGATGAAAATGTAATATATTATTTGAGTCGGAGTCTCAACTACCGAAGCCAAATATTTACATGTGGAAAAACTGGCCTTGGCAGTTGTTCAAGGTGTTCAATGTTTTCATCACTATATCCTATTACGCAAGACCACCGTCATTTCTGCTTGCAATCCTATGAAACATATCCTTACATGCCAATTTCTATGGGGCAAGCACTCCAAATTTATTTTCATCCTCCAAGAGTTCGACTTAGTATTTGAACGCGCTAAGTCGAAGAAGTCCCTGGTTTTTGCCAAACTGATATGTGACCTTCCCTCTGTTGAGACAGAAAATGTGGCAGAGGATTCCCTACTAGACGAATCCCTTTTTCTAATTAGTTCTGATGATTCTTGGTATGGATATATCATCATTTATCTCCAGACTCAAACTTTCCAGACCAAACTCTCTAGTACAGACTATCCTCGCATACGGTATTGAGCCCATCAATACATCATTCTCAGTGACACCCTTTATCGCCGTGGTGTTGACTCTATATTCTGATATTGTCTCACCTTTGATGAGGCTGAGAAAGTTTTGAATGACTACCACTCTGGAGTGTGTGGCGGTCATATATATGGGTATGCCACTACCTAAAATATCTTACGAGCAGGATACTTTTGGCCTTGTTTATTTAAAGATTGTATAACTGCTATCCAGAAATTCCATGCTTGCTAGACATACAATCATAAGATAAGATCTCATCCTTCTCCCTTACACCCTGTAGTTTCCGTTAGACCTTTCACTAAATGGGGTATCGATTTCATGACATGTAACCCTCACTCGGCCGGGGGGCATGGATACATTATCATAGCCATGGATTATTTCACGAAATGGACCGAGGCAATGCCTACATTCGACAATACCTAAAAAACTGTATCCCTATTCATATTCAATCATATCATCACACGATTTGGAATCCCGCAAGCTATCATTACTGATCACGGTATCCATTTCTGAAACTTCATGATGTCCGATATTACCAGAAAGTTGGGTCTTCAGCATGAAAACTCAACCCCCTACTATCTGCAGGCCAATCACCAAGTTGAAGCGATAAACAAGGTTCTTAACACCATGCTTCGACCGTTAATAGGAATTCACAAAACAAGTTGGCACACGATGTTGTTTTCAGCATTATGGGCTTATTGGACTTCCTTGAAGATGACCACAGGATTTACACCCTTCCAATTAGTGTATGGTATCGAAGTTGTTCTATCAATTGAATGTGAGATACCATCATTGAAACTAGTTGTTGAACTTATTCCAAACACCTCTGCCGAAGAAGAACGTCTGTTGTATCTGATCCAATTAGACGAAACCCGTCGTGATGCCACCATGGTTATTGAAACTCAGAAAAAATGCATCAAATCCCAGTATGACAAACATGTCAAGCCACGTGTTTTCTCTGAGGGTGATCTATTTCTCCTCTATGAAGAAGATCGTGATTTACTAGGGGCCAAAAAATTTGAGGTTATGTGGCGAGGCCCTTATATTTTCAAACGAGTGTTGGAGAAGGGATCCTATGAGTTAGTAGATTATAATGGAATTCCTTTGAGTGAACCCATAAATGGGATTTACTTGAAGAAGTATTATGCTTAGGCTATCTTTGCATGAGTGCTTGTATTTTTACTGTATCATACTTTTTGTGTGCTACTTTTTTTTGTGTGTGTTTTTTACGTTATTTGGTTTCCACTCTCGACCGCTTACCTTGCGTTGTGCTTGGTTTCCAGATGTCGGAGTCTTCGCTACCCCACATTGGCTTCGCCGATGGCACTAGTCGTAGTACTCAGAACCTAGCTTTTGCTGCATGGGAAATCTATGCACCTACAAATGAACTTATTAGTCTGCGTGGTGTTTTCCTTAGTCGTGCAACCAATAATATCATAGAATATAGCACAGTCATCGAATTATTAACTGACGTTATTTCACTTGGGATCTGTCCCCTAGTTGTACGAATCGATTCACAACTAGTAGTACTGCAGTTAAGTAATGTCTATGCTATCCGAAGTCCTACTTTGTTATGAGTATATCTACAAATTCGCCTCTTGGAATGCTATTTTGATTATATTGAGTATCAACACATTCCTAGATGTCTAAATACATTAACTGATGCATTAGCTAATTATGTGTTAGACAGACATCTGAGACATTTATAAATCCAATCACACATCACATGTTGTATACAAAGAAAAATAAGCCGGTAGAAGCCTCATGTATATATATATAACGATACTTTTTTTTTAGAAAAAGGCGTTTTCCGTCCGAAGACCAAAATATCAAAATATGAAGCCCACGACTTCTACAAAATAGCATCATGGGTGTTGCTCACAGTAGCATACTACTACCCGTTCCACCCTACGAAGTAGTCGACTGAGTGAACTAGACATGCCTATGGTGTGGCACTGATATCGCCTCAGGATCTCGTTGATCGAGATGTCTGGGATGTCTGCTGTCAATCCCTCTAGATTCTGCTCGACTGCTTCATAATCGTCGGCATCCCATCCTGCTACTACTGCTGCTTCCCCCTCACCTCTGAGCGGGGGATATACCCGGAGGCCAGTGTGACCCTACATCTTCATGGTCAAAATGTTTGATTAGTCATTGGATAGAGATCATATATATATAAACATCTTATATTTTACAAATTTACAAAAACACCATAAAAGAAAAATGTTTTTCTTACCTAGGTCACCCCACTGAAAACCCTCAGGTAGAACCAAGTTGGGGTCATTGCAAGAGTCTAGCCTGACATACGCGTAATCATCGATCATCAATATTTGAGGCCTCAACCAATCAAAAAATGCATCGTTGTATTTAATAATGGGACTTTCTACATGTCGGGCCATGAGATCACACCACCGCTTCATCCACGAATCTCGTGGTGCTGGTATACTCCACTCTACCTATAGGCATAAATGAGGGAGTCTTTCTAAGAAGAAAGACACCAAAATGGATCCATACCCAAATTTCTTCAGCTCCCTGTTCTTGCTCTTGGTCAACTGTCTCTTGATACTGCGAAGAATACCATCGCACTAGTTGAACACATGAGGTTCCGTGCATTCCACAACATACTGAAAATAGCTCTGAAGAGCAATGTGCGAAGATGCACTCCCCACCATCCTTGCGATGGTGAAAAGAATAGTTCGAAGAGTCAAATACTGAATGCCTCTGATGGCTACCTTGCCTTTGCGTCTCTCGGCCTTAGGTTCACAATAGCCACTGATGTATTCTCTCATCGGAAGGCCTCCACCTTGACCTCCTGTTAAGGTCACGTGTTCTCCACGATGAGATAACCTCGTCAAGAAGTAAATGTATTTGATGTACAAGGAAGGACATGTACACCCACATGAAATACATGTTGGTCTATGTCCCACATGTGGACCAGGTACTCTAGTAGCCTCAGTTGGGCTCTCATGCCCTGGATTTTGAAATTTTTTAATAATCCGCACTGTCGAAGGGCATTGACGGTGTCTGGATCATTCAAGGCCATGAATTCATCATCCTTGTGTTCCCATTCTCTCCATTCCAACATTTTTTCAATCAAATACCTGCATGGAGACGAGGAAAGGAAGTTAGCATCCTCAATCATTGATTTTGAAATTCTTTTTTGGGAAAACGCATACATAAGTTTTTGGGTTTTTAGCCGCCGCAAATGAGTTTTTAGTACAGTGCGTGTTGGATCATGTTGTCATTGATGCCAATGGTTTGATTGATTGATGTCATTTATTGATGTCAAGTGATTGATTGATGTCAAAGGATTTATTGATTGATGATTGATGTAATATAATATGTATTGTCCTTGATGAGAATGCATAGATGAAG
>SNQJ01S0131263.1:45403-58353 GCA_010110895.2 Picea sitchensis | reverse complement strand
GTGGAGATCTTGGTCAGGAATGGTCAAATGAGGAAAGTGAAAGGTATTATATTATTATTTTTTTATATATATTGTATTTCTTCAATTTATATTATACCTCCATCAATTATTATTATTCATTATTCTTACTAATTTTTGTTTTTTTTATTGCAGTTGGTCGAGTGTGGGATGCAGTACATTTATACATTGCTAACAATCTTGATTGGATGAAGCTATGGATAGAACAATGTGAACAACATGATGGTAGGTTATCATGGGAAGGGGTGGCTACATTAATTAAAAGAGCTCATCATAATGAAGATCACAAGCTTACGCAGAGGGATATTGATTTAGCATATGGTTTAAAAGATAAACAAGTACGCATATAAAATTTTACCCACACTTTCTATTATTATACAAAATGTTAATGTATTATTTTTTAATATTTATTAAGTTTAAATATGTTTATTAATTATTAATTTATTTTATACTTGTTGGGAATATTTCAGTTGAAGCACCACAAAGCTATGTGGTATAATGGTCGAAAATTTTGTGTCAAAAGCGTGGATGACATGAAGAAAACTGCAGATTCAAGGATAACTACAGTGTTTCAAGTCACTAATGTTTCTTATAGAAGTGACAAACATCCAAGACTAACAAAAAATAGACATTATGGATATTTGGATGATATAATCATGTGACTTCAAATCCTTCAAGATAATTTTGTTTGAGGTCAAATGGTATCGTTTACGAATAAATGAACGTGATCCTGAAAGAACTGTTATTCAACATGAAAATGGTTTTACCATGGTTAATACAAGGACATTTAAGCCGGGTCTAGAAAGTTATGTTCTTCCTAGCCAATGTGAGCAATTATTCTATTGCAAGGTTCCCAGTAAACCAGGTTGGTCATTTGTTGTTATATATGATCCAAGAGGAAGGGATGTAAAGTATAATGTACCAGAAGAAGATGATATTCAAGAACTAGAAGGTGATGCAGAGGAAAATGAGGAGGTAGACTGTGTATCATCAGATGATGAAGTTGAAGAAGTTGATCGACCATATGATGTAGATTATAATGTTCTCGATGACACTATATCTGATGATGATATTATAAAAAATTATGATAGTACTGATGATGTTGTTGATATGGCCAATCCATTCGACGATGATTCTGAAATACCAGATGATGATATAGAATATGATGAGTTGGATGAAGAATAAGATCAATGATATTCCTACATGTGTTTAGTGATTTGTATTATAGATCTCTTATGTTTTTTTTCTTTCATGTAATCTTAGTGTCGATTTTAATTATAGCTGTTGAATCTAGAAATCTAGATAGATTGGGTATTAGGGAAATTGAGAGTGATGTGAGGGGGCGGGGGGGCATAATTAGAGATTCCACCTTCACATGGTTTCCGTTGTTTAGTAGAGATTGAACTATTCTCAAAACCAAGAGAATCTCATGAAAAGCGAGGTTTTTAGCATAGTTGAAATTTGACTCATCATCGCCACCCCCCTTTTTTTAGGGGGTTCGGGGGAAACGCCCTCGATCCAAATTCCAGTTGTTTGTATCCCATTGAGGAGGCTAATAAATTCTCTTCCTATCATTTCCAAATACAATTATCTCTTGGAAACATAAGAAAAAAGTGCAATCAAGTGAACATAATCCTTAGAACCATAAACCCTAATTTAGTGGAGTCATTGAAAGTTGCCCCTAGTCTTAGTCATCATCCTTCATGACAATTGTCACACAATGATCATTATATCAGAACTTTGGAGGCATGTGGTCATTTGGATCATGAGGATTTATCTCCTTCACTATATTCTATCATTTTGTATTCTTTTTAAATCTTTATGTAATATGAAAAAGACAAAAAAATCAAAAGATATAAAAAAGAAAAGCAGGGGGTGGTGTAATTTATATCTCTATGATTTAGTAATTAGGTGGCATCTGTAATTTTTGTTTCCCTTGAAAAAATAGACTATTTTGATTCAATTTGGTTTTAGTATTGTCGTGGGAGATGTATCATGTGTTCTCTCTCCAGGAGTCCTTCTCAGGTTGTAGCTTGAAGAAGCCTGGTAACTTAAAATGTTTCAAACGTCAATAATCAGATAAGTAATTGAACTAGTGGGTGAAGAAATTCTATATCTATCAACCCGAACACATATGTGATGGGTTGAATAAATATAACACAGATTACTTGTTAAATCAATGTTTATGAGTTGACCAATGAGATGACAATCATTTGCAGCTAGACAAACTTAGATAACAGTAATCATTTACAAATTGCAAGTTTTAATCGAAACTTACTAAATCAATATAAATAGTTTTCTTTCGAGAAGAAGATAAAGAAAGCACATACAAATATTTTTTTTGTTTTCTCTTTATAAATCTAACTAATCTTGAATTTAATAAACTATGAAACACATATATATAGGTAGTAAAAATCTAATCTAAACATTCTAGTTTCATTAATATGTAAATGACATAAACTAGAAAAACAAAGAAGCTAACATGTTTGTTAGTTCGTGAGGTGTATCCAAGCGTCTGTATGAATGAAGAACACCCAACCGCCACGCCTAAGAGAGAAATTTGCAATGAACTTTGTGATTATTCTAAATAAATTTAAAACATGTATTGATAGTTGATATTTAATGACAGAGGAGGAAACACGAATACAACCCTGTGATCTTATAATTGCACATAATTACAGCAAGATAAATATGGAAGTAACTTATGCATTTCATCATTCAATTAAAATTCAAAGATAAATCTAATCATTCTAATTGGAGATATGATCACAGTATTTATATCTAGAGCAACAAATTATAGACGATATTTATAATATTAATATCCTAAACATCATAGAACATTAAGTCTAAAGCTATCAGACTTATTAATGTATTAGGATTAATAAAACATAAATGGAAACATCATTAACAAAAGGCTAAATCCAAAATGCATATATGTTGTTTCATTAAGTCTTGGAATCACTGGTCCATAACAAAATGATACAATGCTTTCAAAAGTCAATAATCAGATAAGTAATTGAACTGGTGGGTGAAGAAAGTCTATATCTATCAACCGGAACACATATGTGATGGGATGAATAAAGATAGCACAGATTACTTGTTAAATCAATGTTTATGAGTTGACCAATGAGATGACAGTCATTTGCAACTAAACAAACTTAGATAATAGTAATCATTTAAAACACAAGAAAGGAGAGAAGATGACAATATGACATTAACAGTGAAAAGAACTTGTAATTTGTATTATATAAAAGGAATCAGTACAAAAAAAAACATGGTATAGTCTCCAGACTCGAACCATCAGTGATGCAGGAGCATCATCAACTCATCAAGCGAGCCAGCGCGGAAGCGGAAAGACAGCTGGATAGCGCCAGCACAAGTTTTGAAAACACCTTGATATTGTTGCACAAACATTAATGTGTGGATTTAATGAAGCACACTTTGTATATTGTAAGGGACCTTGAGCCTTTAAGATCTCATCCTTAGGTAGATAGACGACATTTAAAATAGTTAATGCTGATAGATAGGAATTTAATTCTAGATTTGATAGCTTTAGAGCGCAAGAGGGAAACGGGATATAGACACCCTCATTGTACATTGTAAAATAATAGAGAACAGGAGAAAGAAGAGAAGTGAAAACAGAGAACTGTATGAAGAACACCCATGTACAGACATTTGAATTAATAGAAGAAGAATTGATTCAAATCTATGGTTTGTGTTGTTTCTCTGTGTACATTGTTGTTGTGCTCATGAATGTTTTGCTTCATGTCATGCATTGATTTTATATGCTGTGTATGTGATTTCATTGTTGAATTGAAGTATGGAAGGGAGAAGGAATTAGTTTCAATTGTTTCTCTATTCTGAGCCAGAGAATTCCTTCAAGGAGTGCAGTGGAACTTGTCTGCAAGGAGTGCATTGACAGAGGGCTTCAGGTAGAGATAACTTTTGTTCTAAGTTCCCAGAAGTGCAGATTTGACACCGGAGCCGTGCAAGGCGTGCGCAGGCTAGACGAAGTCTCAGAGTTGCGATTCTGAGCAAAGGGAATCAAGACTACTTCTGCAGGTGTGTGCAGAGTAGAACACCTTCAACACTTAGAAACTGTTGAAGAGTTGCCGCAAGGAGTGCGTGCAAGACGTTTTCATAAGGACTTGAGAAGTTGAGTACAAGCTCAGGAGGAGTAGGACTTTGATATTTTCAAAGTATTGCACCGGGAGAGTTGTGCATCGAAGCGTTCGAGCAAGTGATAAAATATCGCGGGTAGGTGAACAAGTATTTGTGGAGGAAGTGCTTGTTTCATTTTGCAGGAATCGTCAAGGACGAACGGACAGACTGAATCATCCGGAAGATTTCGCGAAGTACTGTGGTCGTTGGATCTTGTAGAGGTGCAAGAAGGTTACGTCGGAATCGTTTAAGGATTCTATGCTCAGGAGGCAGAGCGGTGATATGAGTCGGTTAGGACCATTGTATTATTCATGAGATCGCCTATCGGGATCTCGTAAGAAAAGTGTCGAAGAGTTGACAACGGGAGTCGCGGAGTCGCGAGGTGCGATATCCAGACGGTGACGTAAACCATGTGGGACCGTAGGATTGAGTGGAAGACAGGTGGCGTAGATCGAGAGGTCTCGTGAAATCGGGGTTCGCAAGGTGAGGATCCAAGTTTTGGGTACTCCAAGTCACCAAGAAGCGAGAACACGAAGTCACGAAAAACGCAATAAGGTCGTATCGGAGCTTCGTCGCATCGGGACTCAGAAGTTAGAAACCTAAGCGCTTGGTATCGCAAATAGCGAAGTCGCGATAGCGCGAGGTCGCGATAGAGTGGGAGTCCCAACAAGGGGAAGTCAGCGTCGACTAACGCATCAGGTCTCGGGTCTCAGGAATTCGAGGGTGGAGAGATCGACTGCTGAACGCGCGAAATTGTGAGGGTTGATACTCTAAAAACCCAGAAGGGAGGATAGCGCCGAAGAGAACCTGTGGGGTGCAGATTTCCCGATAGGGAAATAGAAGAGCCTTGGAGCTCTTTGGGCCGAAGGAAAAGAAGGTCCTGTTGGAGCGGTCGTACTCCAAGGAGTGCGGTTGCGTCAAGAGTGGTATCAGAGCTAAAATATTATCTGTATATTGCAGGCAAGGGGAGAGAAGAAGGAAAGAAGCACTCTGATACACACATTAAGAGTGGTATCAGAGCGGGTTTGACTCTTTGTTTCCTGTAGCAGAGAGAGAGAAAGAATTCACCATGCCACCCAGAAGATAAATCCAATCACCCGACCGAGAAGACAGGGAGGTGCGAAGAAGAGGTAGACCAGCAGAAAATCCAAAAATGGAGAGGTAGATGAGAGATATTTGAGCAAGGCTTGAGGAGATGGAAACAGCCCAGAGATGCATAGTTAGTGCAGGGGATATTAGTGATTCCGAGGATGAAATTGAGGCTGAACGTGAGGAGGAAGTTGCAGTTGAAGATGCATCAACTGAACGGTTGATAAAATCTATCGCCAGAATGGGTGCGAAGGCGAAAATGGACATTCCAGTCTAAGAGGGGAATCTGGATGCAGAAGAGCTATTGGATTGGATACGAGCCCTTGATACCTACTTCGATTACAAAGATATCGAAGAGGATAAGAAGGTCAGACATGCTATCACGCGCTTGAAGGGACATGCAGCATTATGGTGGGATGAGCTTCCGGCAGATAGACGTTCCAAGGGTAAGCAAAAGATCAAAAGCTGGGATCGAATGATTGTGAAGATGAAAGCGAAGTTCATCCCAAGAGATTATCAAATCACTCTGTTCAGGAGAATGCAGAACCTGAGACAGAAGCTGATGACAGTGAAAGAATACACTGAGGAATTCTACAGACTGAACATGAGAGCAGGTCATCAGGAGAGCGATGATGAGAAGGTCGCCAGATATCTGAGTGGTCTGAGATATGACATTCAGGATGAGTTAAGCATGGTTACCATCAGGACAGTGGATGATGCTTACTAGATGGCTTTGAAAGCAGAGGAGAAGATGAGCCGAAAGCAAGGTCAGCGAGGGCGAGGCAAAATTCATCCCAGAGGCAAGACAGTTGCCCAGGAGAAATTCCATAAGCCCAAGGAGGAATGAAAGAAACCTCAGGGTAAAGTTGAAAGAGGTGGTACCGCACAGAAAGGACCATACATTGAACAGAGAGGGAATCATAATGAGCAGAAGGGAGATTATGATGACACAAATACTTTTCCTCGTACCAGAGGTAGAGGAAGAGACCGAGGCGGAGTTATCACATGTTTTACATGTGGGAAGAATGGACACAGGTCATTTGAGTGTCCAGAGAAAAACAAGGACATCGGGGAAGCTCACATCGCAGAAACGCAAAAGCGTGATGCTGAGACGGAAGATGCAGAAGGCGGAAGATCGCTTGGGATGCATAAAGTCCTTTTGACACCCGAGAAGGAGGTGGAGAGTTCAGCTCAAAGGACCAGACTGTTCAAAACATCTTGCAATACCAAGGACATAGTATGCAAGGTTATCGTGGACAATGGTAGCACGGATAATCTCGTTTCAACCGAGATGGTGGAAAAGATGGAGCTGGAGACAACTGATCACCCGAGTCCATACAAGGTTTCATGGCTACAGAAAGGACATCAGGTGAGTGTCACCAAACAATGCTTGGTTGAATTCAAGATAGGTGGGTATAATGATAAGATTTTATGTGATGTTATTCCCATGGATGTATGTCATTTATTGCTAGGTAGACCATGGCAATATGACATAAATGTGGTTCATGATGGGAGGATGAACACATATACTTTAGAGAAGAATGGGAGAACCCATATGCTGCTTCCGATTAAGGATAAGGAAGTGAAGCCGGAAGTGAACAACACAATACTTCTCATGAGTGGGAAGGAACTTCTCACAGAGATGGAGAAGAAAGAAGATCCAAAATTCTTTGTGGTCGGAAAACAAAGAATTGTTCTGAATAGCACAAGAGTGGATGATTTACCAGATGAGATTCAAGAACTGTTGGAAGAGTTCGCTGATATCATAGTGGACGAATTACCCCATTCGTTACCACCGATGAGAAGTGTGAGTCATCACATAGATCTCATAACAGGAGCCAGTTTTCCGAACAAAGCCGCGTACAGGTTGACGCCGCAAGAGAATGAGGAGGTCAAGAGGCAAGTCAAGGGGTTATTGGACAAAGGATTGGTCAGGGACAGCTTGAGTCCATGTGTTGTTCTGACAGTACTCAGTCCAAAGAAGGATGCGGGTTGGAGGATGTGTACCGACTCAAGAGCGATCAACAAGATAACCATCAGGTACAGGTTTCCACTGCCGAGAATGGATGATCTGATGGATTTCCTGAGCGGGGCAAAGTATTTTTCAAAGATAGATTTGAAAAGCGGATATCACCAGATTCGCACGAGAGAAGGCGACGAGTGGAAAACAACCTTCAAGACAAACGAAGGACTGTATGAATATCTAGTCATGTCGTTTGGCTTGAAAAATGCACCGAGTACATTTATGAGGCTGATGAATGAAGTCCTGAGGGAGTTCATCGGGAAGTTTCTCATTGCGTATTTGGATGATATACTGATTTTCAGCAAGACAAAGGCTGAACATCTAAAGCATTTGGCCATTGTGATGAGGAAGCTACATTAGGAGAAGTTGTTGATCAACATGAAGAAGTGCTCACTCATGAAGACAGAGCTCATTTATTTGGGTTTTGTTATTTCGACGAATGAGTTGAGGATGGATCCGGATAAGGTAGAAGTGATCAAGAATTGGCCATCACCGAGAAATATTTTCGAGGTGAGAAGTTTTCATGGTTTGGCTAGTTTCTACCGAAAATTCATCACGAATTTCAGTGGAATTAGCGCAGCAATGATGGATACTGTCAAGAAAAGACATAAATATTTTCATTGGACTGAAGAGGTAGAGAAGAGCTTCAATCTGTTGAAGCGGAAGATAACGGAACGACCGGTGTTGGTGTTACCAGATTTCCAGAAGACATTTTAGGTGAAATGCGATGCAAGTGGGTACACCATAGGAGCGGTCTTAAGTCAGGAAGACAGACCAGTTGCATATTTCAGTGAGAATCTAGATGAGGCGAAAGTGAAGTACTCCACGTATGATAAAGAATTTTATGCTATCATACAGGCGCTGAAGAAGTGGAGGCATTACTTAATCCCGAAAGAATTTGTATTGTACAGTGATAATCATGCATTACAGTTTGTGAGTCAACAAGAGAAGTTGAATCAAAAACATGAAAAATGGGTAGAGTATATGCAGAATTTCACATTTGTAATTAAACACATTTCAGGTACTGCTAACAAAGTGGTTGATGCTTTGAGCAGGAAGTGTTTGTTGTTGCAGGAGTTCCGAGTCAAAACATTGGGTTTTGAAAATCTTAAGGACATGTATGTAGGTGATACAGATTTTGGAGAAGCATATGAAGCAACTGAGAATCCAGTTCTCAGAGACAGAATCCCTTGGATAGATTATATGATCCAGGAAGGATTGTTGTTCAGAGGAAATCAACTGTGTATTCCAAATTGCTCCATGAGGGAGAACCTATTGAAGGAGAAACACAGTGGTGGATTGGCAGGACATTTTGGCCATGACAAAACATTTGCAAAGTTGAATGAGTCATATTTTTGGCCAGGCATGCGAGAATATGTCAAGAGGTTCATTGACAAATGTAGAACTTGCCAGCATTCGAAAGGGAGGACGCAGAATGCAGGGTTATATCAGCCATTAACCATACCAGAAAGACCATGGGAGGCGATAAGCATGGATTTTGTATTGGGTTTGCCGAGGACACAAAGGGGTGTTGATTCCATCTTTGTGGTGGTGGACAGGTTTTTAAAGATGGTGCATTTCATTCCATGCCAGAAAACCAGCGATGCGACTCACATCGAAAATTTATTTTTCAAGGAGGTCATTCAACTTCATGGATTGTCCAAAAGTATAGTTTCGGATAGGGACACAAAATTCAATGGACATTTCTGGAGGATGCTATGGAATAAGATAGGAACTAACTTGGCGTTTAGTTCTTCTTACCATCCTCATACGGATGGACAGACGGAAGTGGTCAACAGAAGTCTGGGAGACTTGCTGAGAAGCCTGGTGACAAAGCACCACAACAGTTGGGACAATGTGTTGCCACAGGTAGAGTTTTCATACAACGACTCCGTGAATAGGAGCACAGGAAAAAGTCCATTTGAGATTGTATATGGCAGGCAGCCAAGAGGAGTATATGAACTAAGGGATGCAGAACAGACTGCGACTAACAGTGCTAGTGCAGAGGAATTCGCTGAGGCGATGAAAGAACTTCACAGCAGAGTGAATAAGAAATTGATAGATTCAAATGAGGAGTACAAGCGCAGAGAAGATCAGCATAGGAGACAACTTGAGTTTGAAGTTGGCGATCTAGTTCTGGCACATTTGAGCAAGGAAAGGTTCCCAAGGGGAACATACAACAAGCTTAATATGAAGAAAATGGGGCCATGCAGAGTCCTGAAGAAATTGGGAGAAAATGCTTACGAGATCGAGTTGTCGGATGGCATCGGGATATCTCTGACATTCAATGTCTCAGACTTATATCCATATAAGGCTGAGGAAGTAGGAGCTGGAAGTGATGAACAGACAGAAGTCCAGTGGCGGAAGCAGATGCCGATTGCAGAAAATCTGCAGATGGAATGCATACTGGACAAGCGAGTAGGTAAGAAGACCAGAAGAAAAGAATACTTTGAGTATCTGGTCAAGTGGAAAAATCATCCAGTGGAGGATGCGACCTGGGAGACTGAAGCAGTGATACAGAAGCATGGACAGACCGTGCAAGAGCTCATGAAAATTTAATGAAGCGCACTTTGTATATTGTTGCGCAAACATTAATGTGTGGATTTAATGAAGCACACTTTGTATATTGTAAGGAACCTTGAGCCTTTAAGTTCTCGTCCTTAGGTAGATAGACGAAATTTAAAATAGTTAATGCTAATAGATAGGAATTTAATTCTAGATTTGATAGCTTTAGAGCGCAAGAGGGAAATGAGATATAGACACCCTCATTGTACATTGTAAAATAATCAAGAATAGGAGCAAGAAGAGAAGAGCAAACAGAGAACTGTATGAAGAACACCCATGTATAGACATTTGAATTAATATAATAAGAATTGATTCAAATCCATGGTTTGTGTTGTTTCTCTGTGTACATTGTTGTTGTGCTCATGAATGTTTTGCTTCCTGTCATGCATTGCTTTTATATGCTGTGTATGTGATTTCATGGTTGAATTGAAGTATGGAAGGGAGAAGGAATTAGTTTCAATTGTTTCTCTATTCTGAGCCAGAGAATTCTTGCAAGGAGTGCAGTGGAACTTGTCCGCAAGGAGTGCAGTGGAACTTGTCCGCAAGGAGTACGTTGACAAAGGGCTTCAGGTAGAGATAACTTTTGTTCTAAGTTCCCAGAAGTGCAGATTTGACACCGGAGCCATGCAAGGCATGCGCAGGCTAGACGAAGTCTCAGAGTTGTGATTCTAAGAAAAGGGAATCAAGACTACTGCTACAGGTGTGTGCAGAGTAGAATGCCTTCAACACTTAGAAAATGTTGAAGAGTTTCTGCAAGGAGTGCGTGCAAGAAATTTTCATAAGGACTTGAGAAGTCGAGTACAAGCTCAAGAGGAGTAGGCCTTTGAGATTTTCAAAGTATTGCACTGGGAGAGTTGTGCATTGAAGCATTCGAGCAAGCGATAAAAGCTCGCGAGTAGGTGAACAAGTCTTTGTGGAGGAAGCGCTTGTTTCATTTTGTAGGAATCGTCAAGGACAAAACAGATGAATTGAATCATCCAGAAGATTTCGCGAAGTACCGTGGCCATTGGATCTTGCGGAGGTGCAAGAAGGTTACGTCGGAAGCGTTTAAGGATTCTATGCTTAGGAGGCAAAGCGGTGATATGAGTTGGTTAGGACCATTGTATTATTCACGAGATCACTTGTCGGGATCTCGTAAGAAAATGGTCGAAGAGTTGAAGATGGGAGCCACGAAGTCGTGATGTGTGATATCCCGACGATGACGTAAACCGTGTGGGACCGCAGGATTGAGTGGAAGACAGATGGCATAGATCGGGAGGTCTCGCGAACTCGGGTTTCGTAAGGTGAGGATCCAAGTTTTGGGTACTCCAAGTCACAAAGAAGCGAGAACGCGAAGTCACGAAAAACGCGATAAGGTCGTATCGGAGCTTCGTCGCATCGGGACTCGGAAGTTAGAAACCTGAGCACTTGGTATCGCGAATAGCGAAGTCGTGATAGCACGAGGTCGCGATAGAGTGGGAGTCCCAACAGGAGGAAGTCAGCGTCAACTAAGGCATCGGGTCTCGGGTCTCGGGAATTCGAGGGTGGAGAGCTCGACTACTGAACGCGCGAAATCGCGAGGGTTGATCCTCTGAAAACCCAGAAGGGAGGATAGCGCCAAAGAGAACCTGTAGGGTGCAAATTTCCCGATAGGGAAATAGAAGACCCTTGGAGCTCTTTGGGCCGAAAGGAAAAGAAGGTCCTATAGGAGCGGTCGTACTCCGAGGAGTACGGTTGCGTCAATCAGTCTATAAAATTGTTTGGATTTATAGCCTTTACAAGTAGTCTCATATCCTTAGAAATTGGATCTGAAATACTAATAATAGAAAACTGTTACAAAAAATCTTTCAAAAGTATTGATCTAGTCCATTTTTAGAATTTGATTTGTCTTCAATCCTCTAAGTATTCGACAGCTGCATGAAGGTCCTGATGTATGGTGACAAGGCCGATGTCTTTCTTCAACAACTGGATATGTTCCTGAACAGTTGTAAGAAGTATTCAATAATGATAGGTTAATCATCAACCTAGATACCTTGTTTAATGCCTCAAAACTCTGAAACAAGATGCCAAAATGTATGGAGTAATTTGTTTGAGATTACTTTATGCTTCATCACTGAAAATCCCATTTGCTCGAGTGCCAGATGTTCAAAATATATTTCCAACAGTTTCGACAGCTCTTTTTCCCTAAAAGATGTGTGTTAGCCATCGAAAGCCCTGATTTTCAGCAGCTAACTATGTGGTGTTATGCTAATAATGCCACCGAAAATCCTATGCTTGTTAAAAAGATAAAAAATTCAAAAATGAGTCTTTTCCTTGATTAATTGGACTGATCCACTTGCAAATATTGAGAAACCTCTGCAAGGACATGCAAATCTGGGTGTGTAGCTATTTTAGCCTTCAACTTTTTGAACTTTTTCTTCAAATGATTAGCAAACCAAAATAGCTGGTGATTATCCTTTATGATACTCTTTTTGTTCATCTTTTCCTTTACACTTTCAAGTGCCAATATTTCCAAGGCTGCACTGGTTTCTGCAAAATTATTTGATAGAGTCTCATATCTGGCCTTTATCACCCTCTCTATCACTTCCTGCTATGTTATTTTCTCTTTGAGTTTCTTAATCTTCTACGATTTTCTAGATTTTCTCTTGCTTGATGTTTCTCCATCCTCATAACCTGTGAACCTCTCAGTTTCTGGTGCTTTATCCATAGAAAATTCTATGTTCTGATTAGTAGGGAACTCTTCTTTGTTTGTCTCATAATCAGATTTTGAGTAGGGTAAGTTAAGCACATTTGCTTTCTTGGTCTGTTGAGTTGAAGCTTTCTCTACAGCTTCCTTGAAAACTAATTTCTTCTTTTCCTTCTTGACTTTTGAGTTGAATGTTGGTTCTTCTGATAGGTCAAGGGTGATGGCACTCCTCCTCTTTAGACTTCTCTGAGGATTTGGTATATTTTTTCTTTATTTCCTCTTGCCCTTATTAGGTTGAGTGTCTAACTAAAAACCTCCCCAAAACAGGAAGTGTTCCCATGTTCTTTCTTTCTTCCTCAATTCTTCTACAAGAATCATTTTGATCAAACCAAAATGAAACAAGGTGTTCTGGATATGGTCAGGTCCAAC
>SNQJ01S0131263.1:25869-40196 GCA_010110895.2 Picea sitchensis | reverse complement strand
CGCCCAGGGGATCCCCGAGAAGGCAATAAAAAGCCTCTCGATAAGAAAATAAAGGGACCCTAAGAAAAATAATAAAAAAAATACCTAACCAAGAGGATGGGAGGTCTCATCACGAGCCGACCCATTATGTTCATAGGTATTTAGCAGTATGACATTCCCACTATCTGGTCACCAAGCCAGGGCAGTGACCTTTGGTTGCATGGCCAAAGGAAAGGGGGTCTCATCATGAGCCAGCCTTATCATTTCTGCGAAGATACCAGTGGGTAACGCTATCAGCNNNAAAGAAATAAAAGAAAAATGAAGGCAATAGAGGGCTTGGAAAAAATGCATCCATGACGGGTACATCTCACCTCCTACAAAGGCACCCACAGACAACACCTTCCCTTGGTCTTACTATGACTAGACATCCCTAAAAACCATATCACCTCATTAAACATGGCTTGAATGATCTTTTGAGGAAACTTTCCATCTCTTGTGTGTATTAGCCCAATAGGTTA
Source organism: Picea sitchensis (assembly GCA_010110895.2). NCBI lineage: Eukaryota > Viridiplantae > Streptophyta > Pinopsida > Pinales > Pinaceae > Picea > Picea sitchensis. The sequence continues at coordinate 39,699 of SNQJ01S0131263.1, read as the reverse complement.
TTCTGTCGGTTTCCTTAGCTTTGTATAGTATATCTATGTAATATCTTTGAGCTCTTAGATGATATGTTATGGATTTCATGCATATATTTGATAACTTTAATGATGAAATATCATTTACATTACTATGATCTCTAGGACTAATGAGCCCATGGAGGGCGTAGTTTTTGATGTGCAGGACCATACCCGGCGGATAGGTACCAGAGGACCGGTACACATGGGGAGATGATTAGTTCGGACCTCCATGGGGCTGAATATCCCATCAGATGGTTGTTGGGATGGTAGAGGTAGGACAACGTCATGATGAGCCCTTGCATGAAGAAGACAAAAGGATTCCCTCACCAGGACACTTTGGCAGAGATTGACCTGGGGGGATCACCCCCTGTAGATGGGATGATGGCTTTGATGGACAGGACACCACCCAGGGCAAGCTGGATGATTTATGGAGCATGTGGCAGCGTGCTGAGACTATTTGGCACGTGTGGAAGGTTGCAAGAGCCCCAGAGGGGCCAACGTTTTGCCTTCTGGATGCTGATGATGCCCAAAAAGGGCCAACGCCTCCCTTAGAGGGCCCTAACGTCGCCCTTTTTTGCTCTTACTTTGACATTTTAGCATTTAATGTGACAAATGATGTAATATTGTTAAGTCAGCCTTTTCAGCTGTTTTTTAATGACCTATTTTGAAATTCAAGGTCATTTGGATGATATAAATTGAGGACATTGAGCCTCATTTTGGATATAACACAACTTACTCTCTTGTGAGAGTGATACTTTTTAGTCTTTTGTCTTGTTATTGGCTCTTGGAGTTGAGGTGCTACACTTGGAAGGCTTATCTTTGGCATGCATATGATGTTTTTATCACTGGAAGGTGTTACAACTAGGGTTTGATAAGCTCTTCATGAATTTGTAAGTGCATTTTGCATACAAAACTTCTTGATTGAATGGTTGTAGGTTTAATATATTACATGTATGGTTACATTTTTATTATTATGCTTAATCATTGAAACCCTAGGGAGCAAGCACACAAGTAGGTCCTTTCTTTATGTCCCCATGATAAAATCTTGATTATCCATTTGATTAAAAAGGACATAGCCTAGCCGTTGCTACACTAGTTCTTCTTTTTCTGAGTTAGATTTGAAACATAGATTGAAGAAAGAGGACATCCTAGGCCTAATTGACTTTACACCTAGGGTTTGACTCTTAGGGTTTGAAAATCATTGGCCCCAAACAACACTTTTCAGCCCTATATTTATGTTTTAAATCTAGCCATTTTGCCAAAGAGTCTTAAGGAAAGAGGGAGGAGCATGAGGCCTAGCTTAAGCTACACCAGAATGAGCCTCCTCTCCATTAAGCCTAACTCTTTCGTCCTTAGGTTTAAATCTTTCCAAGCCTTTAGCCTCTCTCTTTGACTCCATTTACCCAAGGCACTAGTCTAAAATTGCAACGTTGAGTCTATGGTGTTCAAACAATCTTTCAAAATTCTCTTAAATTGAAACCCTAACTAACCCTAGCGTCATACTAACCCTAACTAGATGATGACATTTTTCCTCTTTTGAACTCTTGTTTGGCTTAAAACGTTGTGGCATTGTCATCCATTGATAGACTTTGAGGCGTTGATCATTTTCATAAGCTTAATTAGCAAAATGTTCTTCTCATTGTCTACCTAAACTAACATAGATTTGGGCTGACGTCACCCTTAAATTGTATAGTGACGCAACAACAATATTTATATATGAGAATATTTAATGCATTGTGAGAACATAAGGATTGATTTTGTACACTGAATGCAAGCAAATTTTTTGTAGTTGTTGAAGAAGTAATATAAGCCATTATCTTTGTTTGCAATCATTGAATTCATCAATAATTACATTTATCATTGCTCATATGTATTGATGATAGTCATTAGCAATTGAAGTACTAACCACTTCTTGCACATTTCAGTTTTATTTGCCTTGTCTCGTAAACAGGTGCCCTTTTAAGTGGAATACCTTCATCTTTGACTATCTCTTTTGGCAAGTAATCTGTGAAGGGGAAAAACCTACTTTGACCTCTTGAACCTTGAACCCTTGATCTTTTCCTTTTCAGCACCCCAGATTACTAGGGACGTCTCCCTTGGGATTATCCAGCCTAAATAGAAAGAGCTCCCCATCGAGGTGACAATGGGTGGGGAATCTCCTGTTACGCCAGTTTGAGTCTTACCTCCAAGATACTAAACCTACCCTACAAACTGAGCGATAACAGTCATCATTCAAATTCAAATTCCACGAGTTTTGAATTCCTATAAACAATGTTTCTCCTCCACTAGTTGATCATACAAAGTTTATTCTTCATCGCCGATAGGTTTTTTCAATTGGTAATTTCTCTGTTTCAGGTTTCTATAGGCTATCTTATGTTTTGCAGATGGGTAAGAAACGAGGTGGTCCACCTCTCAGGAAGGAGTTAGACATCATTCAATATTTACAATATCATCCATATATTCATTAGTATTTCTCAGATGCAGGCTATCTCACTTATGTGTAAAATCTACAAGAGGGTTACCACTAGGGTATCACAGTAGCCTTTGCAAAATCTTATGATGGAAACAAAGCTACAGTTGGCCCTTTATAGATACAAGTTGATGAAGCATCCATAGCCTCTGCTATAGGCATGCCAAGAATAGGGGAAAAATGGTTCAAAACCACAGTCACCAAGAATCTGGAGTTTAGACCTTATTTAAAGCTTGAATTCCAAGACATCATTTGGAATAGGGACATCCCCATTTATCATCTGGAGGAGAAGTGGCAGACTCTTCTCAAAGCCATACAATTGTATATAAATACAGAGGGAAGGTATGATAAGGCTATGTTATACCACTTCAAACTTATGGACCACTTTATATGAAATGTTCCTCTCAATCTACCATATTATTTTCACAAGAGCTTGACAAAGATGTCACACAAGGTCCAAGTTGGACCTGACCATATCCAGAACACCTTGTTTCATTTTGGTTTGATCAAAATGATTCTTGTAGAAGAATTGAGGAAGAAAGAAAGAACATGGGAACACTTCCTGTTTTGGGGAGGTTTTTAGTTAGACACTCAACCTAATAAAGGCAAGAGGAAATAAAGAAAAAAGATACCAAATCCTCAGAGAAGTCTAAAGAGGAGGAGTGCCATCACCCTTGACCTATCAGAAGAACCAACATTCAACTCAAAAGTCAAGAAGGAAAAGAAGAAATTGGTTTTCAAGGAAGCTGTAGAGCAAGCTTCAACTCAACAGACCAAGAAAGAAAATGTGCTTAACTTACCCTACTCAGAATCTGATTCTGAGACAAACAAAGAAGAGTTCTCTATTAATCAGAACATAGAATTTTCTATGGATAAAGCACTAGAAACTGAGAGGTTCACAGGTTATGAGGATAGAGAAACATCAAGCAAGAGAAAATCTAGAAAATCGTAGAAGATTAAGAAACTCAAAGAGAAAATAACATAGCAGGAAGTGATAGAGAGGGTGATAAAGGCCAGATATAAGACTCTATCAAATAATTTTGCAGAAACCAGTGCAGCCTTGGAAATATTGGCACTTGAAAGTGTAAAGGAAAAGATGAACAAAAAGAGTATCATAAAGGATAATCACCAGCTATTTTGGTTTGCTAATCATTTGAAGAAAAAGATCAAAAAGTTGAAGGCTAAAATAGCTACACACCCAAATTTGCATGTCTTTGCAGAGGTTGCTCAATATTTGCAAGTGGATCAGTCCAATTAATCAAGGAAAAGACTCATTTTTGAATTTTTTATCTTTTTAACAAGCATAGGCTTTTCGGTGGCATTATTAGCATAACAACACATAGTTAGCTGCTGAAAATCAGGGCTTTCGATGGCTAACACACATCTTTTAGGGAAAAAGAGCTGTCGAAACTGTTGGAAACAGAGTTTGAACATCTGACACTCGAACAAATGGGATTTTCGGTGATGAAGCATAAAGTAATCTCAAACAAATTACTCCATACATTTTGGCATCTTGTTTCAAAGTTTTGAGGCATTAAACAAGGTAGCTAGGTTGATGATTAGGCTATCATTATTGAAGACTTCTTACAACTATTGAGGAACATATCCAGTTGTTGAATAAAGACACTGGCCTTGTCATCATACATCAGGACCTTCATCCAGCTGTCGAATACTTAGAGGATTGAAGACAAATCAAATTCTAAAAATGGACTAGATCCATACTTTTGAAAGATTTTTTGTAATAGTTTTCTATTATTAGTATTTCAGATCCAATTTCTAAGGATATGAGACTACTTGTAAAGGCTATAAAGCCTAACAATTTTATAGACTGATTGATGCAACCGTACTCCTTGGAGTACGACCGCTCCTATAGGACCTTCTTTTCCTTTCGGCCCAAAGAGCTCCAAGGCTCTTCTATTTCCCTATCGGGAAATCTGCACCCCACAGGTTCTCTTTGGCGCTATCCTCCCTTCTGGGATTTCAGAGGATCAACCCTCGCGATTTCGCGCGTTCAACAGTCGAGCTCTCCACCCTCGAATTCTTGAGACAGGAGACCCGATGCCTTAGTTGACACTGACTTCCCCTTGTTGGGACTCCCACTCTATCGTGACCTCGCGCTATCACGACTTCGCTATTCGCGATACCAAGTGCTCAGGTTTCTAACTTCCGAGTCCCGATGCGACGAAGCTCCGATACAACCTTATCGTGTTTTTCGTGACTTCGCGTTCTCGCTTCTTCGTGACTTGGAGTACCCAAAACTTGGATCCTCACCTTACGAAACCCGAGTTCACGAGACCTCCCGATCTATGCCATCTGTCTTCCACTCAATCCTGCGGTCCCACACAGTTTACGTCATCGTCGGGATATCACACATCACGACTTTGTGACTCCCATTTTCAACTCTTCGACCATTTTCTTACGAGATCCCGACAGGTGATCTTGTGAATAATACAATGGTCCTAACCGACTCATATCACCGCTCTGCCTCCTGAGCATAGAATCCTTAAACGCTTCCGACGTAACCTTCTTGCACCTCCGCAAGATCCAATGGCCACGGTACTTCATGAAATCTTCCGGATGATTCAATTCGTCCATTCATCCTTGACGATTCCTACAAAATGAAACAAGAGCTTCCTCCACAAAGACTTGTTCACCTGCTCGCGAGCTTTTATCGCTTGCTCGAATGCTTCGATGCACAACTCTCCCAGTGCAATACTTTGAAAATCTCAAAGGCCTACTCCTCTTGAGCTTGTACTTGACTTCTAAAGTCCTTATGAAAATGTCTTGCACGCACTCCTTGCGGAAACTCTTCAACAGTTTCTAAGTGTTGAAGGCGTTCTACTCTGCACACACCTGTAGCAGTAGTCTTGATTCCCTTTGCTCAGAATCGCAACTCTGAGACTTCGTCTAGCCTGCGCATGCCTTGCATGGCTCCGGTGTCAAATTTGCACTTCTGGGAACTTAGAACAAAAGTTATCTCTACCTGAAGCCCTCTGTCAACGCACTCCTTGCGGACAAGTTCCACTGCACTCCTTGCAGGAATTCTCTGGCTCAGAATAGAGAAACAATTGAAACTAATTCCTTCTCCCTTCCATACTTCAATTCAACCATGAAATCACATACACAGCATATAAAAGCAATGCATGACAGGAAGCAAAACATTCATGAGCACAACAACAATGTACACAGAGAAACAACACAAACCATGGATTTGAATCAATTCTTATTCTATTAATTCAAATGTCTATACATGGGTGTTCTTCATACAGTTCTCTGTTTGCTCTTCTCTTCTTTCTCCTGTTCTTGATTATTTTACAATGTACAATGAGGGTGTCTATATCTCGTTTCCCTCTTGCGCTCTAAATCTATCAAATATAGAATTAAATTCCTATCTATTAGCATTAACTATTTTAAATTTCGTCTATCTACCTAAGGATGAGAGCTTAAAGGCTCAAGGTCCCTTACAATATACAAAGTGCGCTTCATTAAATCCACACATTAATGTTTGCACAACAATATACAAAGTGCGCTTCATTAAATTTTCATGAGCTCCTGCATGGTCTGTCCATGCTTCTGTATCACTGCTTCAGTCTCCCAGGTTGCATCCTCCACTGGATGATTCTTCCACTTGACCAGATACTCAAAGTATTATTTTCTTCTGGTCTTCTTACCTACTCGCGTGTCCAATATGCATTCCATCTGCGGATTTTCTGCAATCGGCATCTGCTTCCGCCACTGGACTTCTGTCTGTTCATCACTTCCAGCTCCTACTTCCTCAGCCTTATATGGATATAAGTCTGAGACATTGAATGTCAGAGATATCCCGATGCCATCCGACAACTCGATCTTGTAAGCATTTTCTCCCAATTTCTTCAGGACTCTGCATGGCCCGATTTTCTTCATATTAAGCTTGTTGTATGTTCCCCTTAGGAACCTTTCCTTGATCAAATGTGCCAGAACTAGATCGCCAACTTCAAACTCAAGTTGTCTCCTATGCTAATCTTCTCTGTGCTTATACTCCTCATTTGAATCTATCAATTGCTTCTTCACTCTGCTTTGAAGTTCTTTCATCGCCTCAACGAATTCCTCTGCACTAGCATTGCTAGTCGCAGTCTGTTCTGCATCCCTTAGTTCATATACTCCTCTTGGATGCCTGCCATATACAATCTCAAATGGACTTTTGCATGTGCTCCTATTCACGGAGTCGTTGTATGCAAAATCTGTCTGTGGCAACACATTGTCCCAACTGTTGTGGTGATCTGTCACCAGGGTTTTCAGCAAGTCTCCCAGACTTCTGTTGACCACTTATGCCTGTCCATCCGTATGAGGATGGTAAGCAGAACTAAATTCCAAGTTAGTTCCTAGATTCTTCCATAGCATCCTCCAGAAATGTTCATTGAATTTTGTGTCCCTGTCCGAAACTATACTTTTCGGCAATCCATGAAGTCGAATGACCTCCTTGAAAAATAAATTTTCGATGCGAGTCGCATCGCTGGTTTTCTGGCATGGAATGAAATGCGTCATCTTTGAAAACCTTTCCACCACCACAAAGATGGAATCAATACCCCTTTGTGTCCTCGGCAAACCCAATACAAAATCCATGCTTATCGCCTCCCATGGTATTTCTGGTATGGTTAATGGCTGATATAACCCTGCATTCTGCTTCCTCCCTTTCGAATGCTGGCAAATTCTACATTTGTCAATGAACCTCTTGACATCTTCTCACATGCCTGGCCAAAAATATGACTCATTCAACTTTGCGAATGTTTTGTCATGGCCAAAATGTCCTACCAATCCACCACTGTGTTTCTCCTTCAACAGGTTCTCCCTCATGGAGCAATTTGGAATACACAGTTGATTGCCTTAGAACAACAATCCTTCCTGGATCATATAATCTATCCAAGGGCTTCTTTCTTCGAGAAATGGATTCTCAGCTGCTTCATATGCTTCTCCAAAATCTGTATCACCTGCATACATGTCCTTAAGATTTTCAAAACCCAATGTTTTGACTCGAAACTCCTGCAGCAACAAAGACTTCCTGCTCATAGCATCAGCCACTTTGTTAGCAGTACCTGAAATGTGTTTAATTACAAATGTGAAATTCTGCATATACTCTACCCATTTTGCATGTTTCTGATTCAACTTCTCTTGTTGACTCACAAACTGTAATGCATGATTATCACAGTACAATACAAATTCTTTCGGGATTAAGTAATGCCTCCACTTCTTCAGCGCCTGTATGATAGCATAAAATTCTTTATCATGCGTGGAGTACTTCACTTTATCCTCATCTAGATTCTCACTGAAATATGCAACTGGTCTGTCTTCCTGACTTAAGACCGCTCCTATGGTGTACCCACTTGCATCGCATTTCACCTAAAATGTCTTCTGGAAATCTGGTAACACCAACACCGGTCGTTCCGTTATCTTCCGCTTCAACAGATAGAAGCTCTTCTCTACCTCTTCAGTCCAATGAAAATATTTATGTCTTTTCTTGAAAGTATCCATCATTGTTGCACTAATTCCACTGAAATTCCTAATGAATTTTCGGTAGAAACTAGCCAAACCATGAAAACTTCTCACCTCGAAAATATTTCTCGGTGATGGCCAATTCTTGATCACTTCTACCTTATCCGGATCCATCCTCAACTCATTCGTCGAAATAACAAAACCCAAATAAATGAGTTGTGTCTTCATGAATAAGCACTTCTTCATGTTGATCAACAACTTCTCCTACTGTAGCTTCCTCATCACAATGGCCAAATGCTTCAGATGTTCAGCCTTTGTTTTGCTGAAAATCAGTATATCATCCAAATACACAATGACGAACTTCCCGATGAACTCCCTCAGGACTTCATTCATCAGCCTCATAAATGCACTCGGTGCATTTGTCAAGCCAAATGACATGACTAGCCATTCATATAGTCCTTCGTTTGTCTTGAAGGTTGTTTTCCACTCGTCGCCTTCTCTCATGCAAATCTGGTGATATCCACTTTTCAAATCTATCTTTGAAAAATACTTTTCCCCACTCAGGAAATCCTTCAGATCATCCATTCTCGGTAGTGGAAACCTTCACCTGATGGTTATCTTGTTGATCGCTCTTGAGTCGGTACACATCCTCCAACCTGCATCCTTCTTTGGACTGAGTACTGTCGGAACAACACATGGACTCAAGCTTTCCCTGACCAATCCTTTGTCCAATAACCCTTGGACCTGCCTCTTGACCTCCTCATTCTCTTGCGGCGTCAACCTGTACACGGCTTTGTTCGGAAAACTGGCTCCTGTTATGAGATCTATGTGATGACTCACACTTCTCATCGGTGGTAATGAATGGGGTAATTTGTCCACTATGGTATCAACGAACTCTTCCAACAGTTCTTGAATCTCATCTAGTAAATCATCCACTCTTGTGCTAGTCAGAACAATTCTTTGTTTTCCAACCACAAAGAATTGTGGATCTTCTTTCTTCTCCATCTCTGTGAGAATTTCCTTCCCACTCATGAGAAGTATTGTGTTGTTCACTTCCGGCTTCACTTCCTTATCCTTAATCGGAAGCAGCATATGGGTTCTCCCATTCTTCTCTAAAGTATATGTGTTCATCCTCCCATCATGAACCACATTTGTGTCATATTGCCATGGTCTACCTAGCAATAAATGACATACATCCATGGGAATAACATCACATAAAATCTTATCATTATACCCACCTATCTTGAATTCAACCAAGCATTGTTTGGTGACACTCACCTAATGTCCTTTCTGTAGCCATGAAACCTTGTATGGACTCGGGTGATCAGTGGTCTCCAGCTCCATCTTTTCCACCATCTCGATTGAAACGAGATTATCCGTGCTACCACTGTCCACAATAACCTTGCATACTCTGTCCTTGGTCTTGCAATATGTTTTGAACAGTCTGGTCCTTTGAGCTAAACTCTCCACCTCCTTCTCGGGTGTCAAAAGGACTTTATGCATCCCAAGCGATCTTCTGTCTTCTGCATCTTTCATCTCAGCATCACGCTTTTTCACTTCTGTGATGTGAGCTTCACCGATGTCCTTGTTTTTCTCTGGACACTCAAATGACCTGTGTCCATTCTTCCCACATGTAAAACATGTGATAACTCCGCCTCGGTCTCTTCCTCTACCTCTGGTACGAGGAAAAGTATTTGCATCATCATAATCTCCCTTATTCTCATTATGATGCCCTCTCTATTCAATGTATGGTCCTTTCTGTGCGGTACCACCTCTTTCAACTTTACCCTGAGGTTTCTTTCATTCCTCCTTGGGCTTCTGGAATTTCTCCTGGGCAACTGTCTTGCCTCTGGGCTGAATTCTGCCTCGCCCTCGCTGACCTTGCTTTCGGCTCATCTTCTCCTCTGCTTTCAAAGCCATCTGGTAAGCATCATCCACCGTCCTGATGGTAACCATGCTTAACTCATCCTGAATGTCACATCTCAGACCATTCAGATATCTGGCGACCTTCTCATCATCGCTCTTCCGATGACCTTCTCTGATGTTCAGTCTGTAGAATTCCTCAGTGTATTCTTTCACTGTCATCAGCTTCTGTCTCAGGTTCTGCATTCTCCTGAACAGAGTGATTTGATAATCTCTTGGGATGAACTTCGCTTTCATCTTCACAATCATTCGATCCCAGCTTTTGACCTTTTGCTTACCCTTGGAACGTCTATCTGCCGGAAGCTCATCCCACCATAATGTTGCATGTCCCTTCAAGCGCGTGATAGCATGTCTGACCTTCTTATCCTCTTCGATATCTTTGTAATCGAAGTAGGTATCAAGGGCTTGGATCCAATCCAATATCTCTTCTGCATCCAGATTCCCCTCGTAGACTGGAATGTCCATTTTCGCCTTCGCTTCCATTCTAGCGATAGCTTTTATCAACCGTTTAGTTGATGCATCTTCAGCTACAACTTCCTCCTCGCGTTTAGCCTCAATTTCATCCTCAGAATCACTAAGATCCCCTGCACTAACTATGCGTCTCTGGGCTGTTTCCATATCCTCAAGCCTTGCTCGAAGATCTCTCATTTGCCTCTCCATTTCTGGATTTTCTGCTGGTCTACCTCTTCTTCGCACCTCCCTGTCTTCTGGGTCAGGTGACTGGCTTTCTCTTCTGGGTAGCATGGTGAATTATTTCTCTCTCTATGCTATAGGAAACAAAGAGTCAAACCTGCTCTGATACCACTCTTAATGTGTGTATCAGAGTGCTTCTTTCCTTCTTATCTCCCCTTGCCTGCAATATACAAACAATATTTTAGCTCTGATACCACTCTTGACGCAACCTCACTCCTTGGAGTACGACCGCTCCTACAGGACCTTCTTTTCCTTTCAGCCCAAAGAGATCCAAGGCTCTTCTATTTCCCTATCGGGAAATCTGCACCCCACAGGTTCTCTTCGGCGCTATCCTCCCTTCTGGGTTTTCAGAGGATCAACCTTCACAATTTTGTGTGTTCAACAGTCGATCTCTCCACCCTCGAATTCCCAAGACCCGAGACCCGATGCCTTAGTCGACGCTGACTTCCCCCTATTGGGACTCCCACTCTATCGCGACCTCGTGCTATCGCGACTTCGCTATTCGCGATACCAAGCGCTCAGGTTTCTAACTTTCGAGTCCCGATGCGACAAAGCTACGATATTACCTTATTGCGTTTTTCGTGACTTCACATTCTCGCTTCTTCGTGACTTGGAGTACCCAAAAATTGGATCCTCACCTTGCGAACCCCGATTTCACTAGACCTCCTGATATACAACACCTGTCTTCCACTCAATCCTACGGTCCCACATGGTTTACGTCACCGTCGGGATATCGCACCTCGCGACTTTGCGACTCCCGTTGTCAACTCTTCGACACTTTTCTTATGAGATCCCAACAGGCGATCTCGTGAATAATACAATGGTCCTAACCGAATCGTATCACCGCTCTGCCTCCTGAGCATAGAATCCTTAAACGCTTCCGACGTAACCTTCTTGCACCTCTGCATGATCCAACGGCCACGGTACTTCGCGAAATCTTCTGGATGATTCAGTCCATCCGTTCGTCCTTGACGATTCCTGCAAAATGAAACAAGCACTTCCTCCACAAATACTTGTTCACCTACCCGTGAGCTTTTATCACTTGCTCGAATGCTTCGATGCACAACTCTCCCGGTGCAATACTTTGAAAATCTCAAAGGCCTACTCCTCCTGAGCTTGTACTCAACTTCTCAAGTCCTTATGAAAACGTCTTGCACGCACTCCTTGCGGCAACTCTTCAACAGTTTCTAAGTGTTGAAGGCATTCTACTCTGCACACACCTGCAAAAGTAGTCTTGATTCCCTTTGCTCAAAATCGCAACTCTGAGAGTTCGTCTAGCCTACGCATGCCTTGCACGGCTCTGGTGTCAAATATGCACTTCTGGGAACTTAGAACAAAATTTATCTCTACCTGAAGCCCTCTGTCAACGCACTCCTTGCAGACAAGTTCCACTGCACTCCTTGTAGGAATTCTCTGGCTCAGAATAGAGAAACAATTGAAACTAATTTCTTCTCCCTTCCATACTTCAATTCAATAATGAAATCACATACACAGCATATAAAATCAATGCATGACATGAAGCAAAACATTCATGAGCACAACAACAATGTACACAGAGAAACAACACAAACCATAGATTTGAATCAATTCTTCTTCTATTAATTCAAATGTCTGCACATGGGTGTTCTTCATACAGTTCTCTATTTTCTCTTCTCTTCTTGCTCCTGTTCTCTATTATTTTACAATGTACAATGAGGGTGTCTATATCCCATTTCCCTCTTACGCTCTAAAGCTATCAAATCTAGAATTAAATTCCTATCTATCAGCATTAACTATTTTAAATGTCGTCTATCTACCTAAGGACGAGAGCTTAAAGGCTCAAGGTCCCTTACAATATACAAAGTGTGCTTCATTAAATCCACACATTAATGTTTGTGCAACAATATCAAGGTGTTTTCAAAACTTGTGCTGGCGCTATCCAGCTGTCTTTCTGCTTCCGCGCTGGCTCGCTTGATGAGTTGATGATGCTCCTGCATCACTGATGGTTAGAGTCTAGAGACTATACCATGTTTTTTTTTGTACTGATTCCTTTTATATAATACAGATTACAAGTTCCTTTCACTGTTAATGTCATATTGTCATCTTCACTCCTTTCCTGTGTTTTAAATGATTACTATTATCTAAGTTTGTTTAGTTGCAAATGACTGTCATCTCATTGGTCAACTCATAAACATTGATTTAACAAGTAATCCGTGCTATCTTTATTCATCCCATCACATATGTGTTCTGGTTGATAGATATAGACTTTCTTCACCCACCAGTTCAATTACTTATCTGATTATTGACTTTTGAAAGCATTGTCTCATTTTGTTATGGACCAGTGATTCCAAGACTTAATGAAACAACATATATGCATTTTGGCTTTAGCCTTTTGTTAATGATGTTTCCATTTATGTTTTATTAATCCTAATACATTAATAAGTCTGATAGCTTTAGACTTAATGTTCTATGATGTTTAGGATATTAATATTATAAACATCGTCTATAATTTGTTGCTCTAGATATAAATACTGTGATCATATCTCCAATTAGAATGATTGGATTTATCTTTGAATTTTAATTGAATGATGAAATGCATAAGTTACTTCCATATTTATCTTGTTGTAATTATGTGCAATTATAAGATCACAGGGTTGTATTCGTGTTTCCTCCTCTGTCATTAAATATCAACTATCAATACATGTTTTAAATTTATTTAGAATAATCACAAAGTTCATTGCAGATTTCTCTCTTAGGCGTGGCGGTTGGGTGTTCTTCATTCATACAGATGCTTGGATACACCTCACGAACTAACAAACATGTTAGCTTCTTTGTTTTTCTAGTTTATGTCATTTACATATTAATGAAACTAGAATGTTTATATTAGCTTTTGACTACCTATATATATGTGTTTCATAGTTTATTAAATTCAAGATTAGTTAGATTTATAAAGAGAAAACAAAAAAAATATTTGTATGTGCTTTCTTTATCTGCTTCTCGAAAGAAAACTATTTATATTGATTTAGTAAGTTTCGATTAAAACTTGCAATTTGTAAATGATTACTGTTATCTAAGTTTGTCTAGATGCAAATGATTGTCATCTCATTGGTCAACTCATAAACATTGATTTAACAAGTAATTTGTGTTATATTTATTCAACCCATCACATATGTGTTCGGGTTGATAGATATAGAATTTCTTCACCCACTAGTTCAATTACTTATCTGATTATTGACGTTTGAAACATTTTAAGTTACCAGGCTTCTTCAAGCTACAACCTGAGA
>SNQJ01S0131260.1:0-25859 GCA_010110895.2 Picea sitchensis | reverse complement strand
TCAACAACATGAAGGAAGAGGTCATGGGTGCCATAGAACCTATACTAGAGTAATGAAAGGGCCTGTGTTAAATCATATGTGAGACCATTAAAGTTTCAAAGAGCCAATTCAACTCAGAATTGAATATCCTTGACCGGGAGGTCAAGGAGCCCCAAGGAGAGAAGGGGGGTCTGTATCAAAGAGCACAAATCACTACTATTGGTGATTCTTCTTCACTGGGAACATTCATGAGATAGTTTACTCTAACACAACCACTTGTGAATACATCTCCCTATACACATGGGCTGGATAATATTCCTTCTTCACTATTCCTACATATGCACACACCAAGTGATTTACTTGGTGGTCCAATCAGTCATATGGCGAATAGTCAATTCATTCAAAAAACCACATTTATAGAAGATACTCACCCTACATCTCCAACTTTACAAATGGGTATTTCTCCTATACCCTTTCTTGCAGGTCAATCTTTAGCTAGGGGGAAACCTTTTGTAAGGGGCAACCCTCAACTATGGGGAAAAATCCTATGTGGGGGCCACAACAAAAAACCTAGGGGTAAAACACTCTTGCAAGTCCTTCCATACATACTATTGTTCTGTATCTTGGACAACCATATCTAGGATTTGAAAATACTTTATGGGTTAAACCTAATCTGGTAGGAATTCCTTAGCAAGGAAATTTTCCCAATAAATCTACGAACCTTGTGATTCCAACACCACAACCCCCTCAAACACAGTATATGGGAGGTCCATTGGGTCAATCTCCATACTTGGGGGACCACCAGGTCAACCACAGTACATGGGATAACCGTCAAGTCAACCACAATACATGGGGGGTCAACCACAGTACATGGGAGGACCATCTAATTTTTCCATCCCATCACAACCTATGTATGGTCCTACTTGTGTTTCTATCTCACATGATTACTACCAATATCCATAAGCTAGATAGAAACTTCCATTTTTTTCTACATCAAATCTTCCTTATCTATTGTGTTTGACCAATGATCCCATATTGCATGCCCCATTTCCCCCCCCTATCCCTTCCAAACTACCGCCTGACATCCTGAAATGTGATGGGAAACCTAGAGAAGACACTAATAACCATGTAATGACCTTCCATCTCTAGTGTTATTCAAACTCCTTGATGGACGATTCCTTTCCTTTACGAATCTTCCAGAGAATCCTCATAAGAACAGAAGCCAAATGGTATATTGAACTATTGTGACACTCATTTAGTGACTTCAATACTTTAGCTATGGGTTTTTTGACATATTTCTAGCTATTGATTTGATATGAAACCGATACAGAGATTTTGAATTATCTTAGTAAATCCACTTCCACTCACATTTTCAATCATATTCATGAGTGGAGGAGGCGACGATGGTTAATAAAATATACCATTCTAGATCAAATCATGATAGATTGGTTTACTAAGTAACTTTTTCCACCCATTTCTAGAGATATCGCAATGGGAGGTGTTTTCACTGAGGAGCAATCAATTAGTTGTGCTCAATATTTGTACTTTCTATATTCCCAGTTTGACATGATTTATTGTCTGATGCATCATGATCCTTGACCATGGAATGATCCATCAATATCTACTCTGGATTCCCATGTCAATGGAATTTTGGGTTTTGTTACCAAAAATTCTTTCTCTCCTATAAAAACCTTCGAGGTGAATGTAGTCCAGTCCACTTCATCTCAACAACCTAGAGGTAAGAAGAAAAACAATGTTTAGTCCAAGAATTCTTATAACCAACAAGAGAGTAACAAAACTATTGATACCCAACAAAAACGGAAATATAATCTTCCCTACATGATTTGTGTGGAGGACCACTACATGAAATACTTCCCTCATCGTGAGGAAGTCTCTAAATTTATGAAGGGTACCTCCCAACCTATATTATTAAATAATCCTTTTTTGATTCAGCAACAACAAATGGTTGCAAAAAATTCTTCCCCTACTCAAGGGGGAAACATAGGTCATCCTCACCATGAGGATGCTTCCTCAAGAATCCATAAGGTCCTTATGTGTAATGGGGTAGTTAGTTTAACAACCAAATCTAAGACTTATGACACTGCTCCAGATAATCATGCCAATAGAGGTGCTACTGATAAGCCCTCCACTTCCGCTCCTCCTCCATCCTCCACCCCTCTTCAAATTGAGAGGCATGTTGTTGATTTAGTGTTACACCCACCCAAGGGCACAATTTGAAATTCAATCTTCAATCCAAGTTCCTGCGCTACTAAAAAATACAACATTGTTGAATATTTAGCGCAAGCACCTTATGCCATGTTGACCATAGAAGTTCTACAAAACTATCCAAGTCAACATAGAACCTTGTTATCATCCATTGTAGATGTGGATCCATTGGTGTCAAATATGATTATGTTTAATATGGATTATTTTAAACTAAATCTCTCCCACCACCCGTGGTTCAAAATTCAAGCTATGGTTGGTGGGAATAAAATCCATCGCACTATTTTGGATGAAGGAGATTCTACATGTGTCATGTCTTTGTCGTATTGGAGAACCATTGGTTCTCTTGAACTTAAATCATCTTCTACCACCCCTAAATCATTTGATGGAAATGGTTTCCAACCTTACTAACTCTTGAAATATTTCAATGTGTAATTAAAGGGAAAATTTGTTTCCATTGACATTGAAGTGGCTGACATGCCTATGGATTATAATTTATTGCTTAGTCACTATTGGTTCTATGCGATGACAATTGTCGCTTCTTCAATTTTTCATATTTTAAAATTTCCCCATCAAGGGAAAATTGTGATTGTTGACTAATTTTATTATTGCACTCCATATCTCCATAGTTCCCTAGTGAATAACATCCCTTTACTGAGACAATTCGATCTTCATTAAGAAAGTGTGGGGGTAGGTGTCTTGAAGGATTCCTCACTCATGGTATTTTTTCCCTTAACTTCCCTTGACCCCACACATAAGGTTTCCAAGTTAAACATGATTATGGATACAGTGCGACAATAATATAAATTGGTCAATACTTGGTTAGTTCCTATCCCATATGCCATTGCACCATCACATCTTCCACAAGATCTAGTATCTAAACCTTCCCTTCCTCTGCGTGTCTGAATTGATCATTTTTATTCCTCCCTCTCTGGTGAACCTATTCCTATTAGTATCTAGGAGTCTACGTGAGTGCAAAAGAAGAGTCATTGGATGAATCAAATCTTTGGGGGGAATGTCTCCAACCTATTGACATCATACTAAATTTAAACTGACAACTTCTTATAATGATGTTGGGGGAAAATTACCAACCTCTAAACACTATGTTGGGAAAAAACCCACCAATAGGTATCGCTCAATGTAGAAACCGATGGAGATCATGTTGGGAAGAGGCTCATTCAAGGGTATTGTACTGAGCATAGTTTATTATCATTTTCATGCTCGTTAAAAAATAAAACCAACTTCGAGCAAAGTTCACGTTTCTATGTCAATCTCGTTAAAAAATGAAATGGAGGATTTCGAGCACAATTCGCTTTATGTGCCAAGATTGTTAAAAAATGAAATAGACTACGAGAATACTTTGTCATCATTTGAGCTCGTTAAACCATGAAGAGTTGTCTTTCGAGTGGTATTTTACCCCTTTTTCGGCCTCACAAGACTAACTACGAAAAAGGTATACTCTAGTCAATCATGACTAGAAGAGTTCTCCCTTGTATTGCTTTACACTTTTTCGGGATTGGGGGAATACATTTACTAAAAATAACATCAATGGAGTTGTATTTAGGATCTTTTTAGTCTCTCTAAACATGAAAATACTATTGATTTTTCCTTCTTTGGACTCATACAACATGCATTGAAGAACCCATATGGGGTCGAACCCCTTCTTCTTCAAGTTCGTTAAACATATGACGAGGGACTCATTGAAGATGAGCTATACCAAGAAAAACTTATCCTCCTCAGGATCATTAAAAAACAAAGAGGTACTCACCAACCATGGTGGGGGGGGAAATGAAAGAAGTGGGTGAAGTTTTTGGAAATCATCATAACTGTTGTTTGTTGTCACCCTTGAACATGGCACCTATTTTCGTCTCATTTTACAGTTGGATAATATTCTTGTCTCTAAGTCATACCAATCCCATGAGTTCTCATACTCCTTCATCTCACCTGAAGATTTCCCTGGTGATCGTAGAACTATGTTTTGGTCTATCTCTCAGTCAATTCAATGCTTCCAAGTTACTTGTTGTGCCTCACAATGTTCAAGGGAAGTTTCATCTCAAACCAACCATTATACAATATTACCATCTTTCATACATGTTTTAGTTTGTCCTCATTTGATCTATCATCTTACATCACTTTCCTGTGTCAATTTTGTGTCGATGATGGGGGATACATCATGGCCCTCCTTAAACAAGTCTGTTCATGTCAACTTCAACACATTATCTAGGAATTAGACTTAGAAACCAGTTAGTACCTTGGAAGCCTACATGCCTCAATGGCATGTTTCCTCACCTTCGACAATAGGTTTACCCCATTGACCTCTAATTGAATGATTCCATGGATGTTCTACTTCATCTCATTTATTCACATTTACTGGAATGTACTAGGGTACCTTGGGATTCATTTTCATCATTGGATATTTCCCTTGCACTTATTAGCAGTATACATTAATGACCAGTAATCAAGTGGTTTCTACCATGTTCGAGATGCACTCATCTATTCACATGGATATATTCGTACTATTTTGGCATCGATATGAAGACCCTAGGTTGGGAACTCACTCTGTTATATTCTTTACCCATGGTATGATGGATATCGTTTAGGTATGTAGAAGATTCCAGTATAACCACCATATTAGAAATCTCACTGATGTATATGTTGTCACATAGATCCACTTTGTAATGATTTCTGGCTATGTTGTTTTTTCATATTGTAGCTCCACTATGTATTCTTTTGTGGCTATGACTTAATCATGTCATGGAGGTATGGATCCACATTGTATCTTTGGTGTCCATATCCTTAGTCAATATTTTTCATGGATCCGCAATCTATTGGTCGTCGGCCATGCTTTGAATCGATCTCTATTTTAATCATAGGTATGGTTGACCCAGGAATGATACATATATATTATTTGATGGTTATTTGCAACTTCTTCTAGGTTCTCCTATTTTGACACCCTTTCATAGATATTTTTGTAAATTGTTTTGTCCATCAGTTTCTCTTCTAACCTCACACTTTAGGGGCCATCTATTACACACCAAAATGTCACACTTAGGTGTCTCATATTTTACGCGCCTTAAGTGTCATAAAGTTTCATATGCACCTTACTAAGTGTTTCACGAACTTTCACAAGTGTCGTAGACACCTTAATCAATGTCGCTAGCACTTTATTGAGTGTCGTAAGTGTTGACACCATGACACCATGTTGGTTGTGTTCCTTAAGCCACCGTGAGTCAAAAAACATTAAGAAATTTTGAAACCCAACCACTTTCCCTAGGTTTTGATCCTTATTTGTGTTATAGTCCAAAAATATCTTATCTGTGCATACAAGACATTGGCCCTTCCATTTACATAATTTTCCAAAATATTGTTGAGGCTTCCTTTTTAAAAAAAAAAATTTGGAGAGTGTACATGCCCTACTGAACTAATAGCCCACATACAAACATGTGATGCATGCTAGTTAGTCTACGTACACACGTATGTTTCATGCTAGATATCCCATGTTTACCTCCAAAAGTTGCAAAAAATATAGAATTGTGTGGAATTTGGTGGAGTTTACAGGATATTGAGGGTTTCCTAACCATTTTACCCCTTGTATCCCATCGCCAAAATGAATAACCATATTTTCCTCATATAAAAAGAGGTATTGGGGAGTCATTTATGAACACAAGAAAAATAATAAGAAAACTCTTCCAAAATACATTCCCCTTCTTAGCCCAAGATTTGCGTCATATTCTAAGTTTTAGCCTCAACCTTCCCCTCCATTATTTCTCCTTATGCAACCCTTCCTCCTTCCCTTGGTGATATGTTGCTTGCAAGAAGATAACGTGGGATTTATTCACTTGGAGCCATGATAGAGGAGCACAAACTTGGTTTGTGGAGCAGTTGCCAACAAAGGTTGTAATCCTTTTTGTCTTGAAATTGAATAAAAGAGTTCATCCTTGTTCCAAAACCCCATGTTTACATGATTTTGTTAATTTACACATTTATATCTATGTATATACTTTTAAAGTGATAAGTAGAGATCACATATGTTGTTTCATTGTATTCTAATCTTTTGCAGGTCATCTTTGGGAGGATATATGTGATCTAGGAGGCATAAACAAGAGAAATATGTCTACACCAACTGCAAGGACTAAAGGTGCATTCATTAACTCTCTTTCCTTTCTCTCTCGTCACTTTTTTTAGATGGTTTTGGGGTAGATTAAGGTTAGAGAAATATTTTAAGGGAGTTAGAACTCTGTCTTTACCTTAGACCCAGTATAAGTGGATTTTCCCCATAACAAAATTGGTGACTCCACTAGGGAGTCTCTCTAGGGTCTTAGTCAGATATTTTGGTTTGATTTGATTTTTTCAGTTTATTTTTTATTTTTCCAAGTTTACTAAGTCAGTTAGGGTCTTTGGTCACCTTCCAGGTGCCTACCATCCTTCCCTTCCCAGTTATCTATCCAAACCTTTTTATTTTTTAAAGTTTGCAAAGGTGTATGTGCCCTGTCCTCTGTATAACCCGGGTACATATGTGTTCTTCATAGTATAAATATTGCATACATACGCAGGCTTCTTGTGCATAGCATGTGTCTCTATGTTTTGGAAGGTTTAAAAAAAAAAAAAAATCTTTCCTGGCAACTCTATGCGTCTCAGGCCTTCTTGAACTCTTCAAGGTGTTTGTTAATTGTTTTTGGTTGGGTTACAGATTCGGTTTATATTTCTCTTTGTAAAGAACCGATTTAGTTTCTTTATTTTATTTTGTTCGCTTTAAGGGTTTACGGTAAACTTATAAGTGATAGATCCTCTTGTGGATTCCAGTCAATCCCCGCACTCAAGGAACAGTTTAGGGTTTGTGTTAGTCTTGGATTTATTTTCTCTTTACCTTGTTTATGCTTTGTAAAATGAAAAATATCATGTACATGCGATATTCTTTCATAAGCATTCAAAAAATAAAAAATTATTGCATTCAGTTATGCATTTTTGTTTGGTAGTTGTAGCATAAGATGTTTATTACAAAAGAAAAGAGTTATTTTTCAAAGTTCCTTCTTTTCTTTTTCCTTGAAGGTTTAGCAGTTTTCATTTACATTGTAAAATGAAAAGTGTGTTCTAGTAAAAATTTTTCATTTTAGGATCTTGGAATACTACTTCGAAAAGTTTGCATTTACAAATATTTAAAATCCATTTTTTCAGTAGTGGAACCTAGTTTTCTTTTGGACAAATGCTCTAAAGTTTTTATTTCTTCTATTTTGTCTCTTGTAAACACCATAAGTTGCACTTCCATACCCTTTTGAGTAAATCAAGCCAATTAAAATCAATGATTAACACTTAAAATCAACTAGACTGTTTTTTGTATGGTTCACAAAGTAGTGTAGGCTCTAGGGCCTTGAAATAGGTGTGGAGAGGAAACTCTTTAGGGCCGCTTAAAAAAACATAAGATTCTGTGATAGGGAGTGTCAAAATCTAGTTTCATAAGAGTCATATGGGACCCCCCTCTAACATAGTGGATAAACATGAGGTCATGTAAGGAAAGGTAGAGGAGATAACCCCTCCAAATCCAAACCGAGCGTAGTGGGGATTGTATATTGAGGGTCGTTCTTGGGAATTATGTTGATTTCATTTGACTATAGAGCCTTGTGGACCTAGAATCCATTCGATATAATCATTTTTATTCTAGACCATTTGCCTTAGGTAACCTTGAAAGGATTTGGAATTTGTTTTCCTTCTCATTATGATCAGGCTGACTATCGACTATACCCTCCTGGTGACTGACTGCCAGCTGGAAACCTAGTTGTCTGCTTTTAGGGACTTATATGGGTGAATATGGGGGTATACCATGGTACCTATGGCAGATGTCAGATCATAGTTTGTAGAGTATACCCAGAGGATGTTTCCATGTTCAAGTTACACTCACACCAATATGTTGCTCTAGTGTCAATTGGTGCAATTGTTCTTCCTACTAGTCATTTGTTGTTTGATTTGTCATTATAAAATTTTTAGTGTGTGCTCTATGTTTCATCCTAGCTCAACCTTAGAGTGTTATTTGATCATTTCACAATTTGGAAGAACAACATCTTCGTCATTCACATAGGCTTCAGGGCCTGCCACTAGTTACGTTGGAGCCACCTCTACCACCATTGACGTACAGGATAGATCAAGAGGGTTAATTTGAAGTGATCGAGACATAAGAAACTATAGCTGATCCAAATCCTAGAGAATACTTTCCTGCACCAGTGGATTCCATCATTTCTAATCTCGAAGTTGAATTCTTCATGCACGCAAACCCTCTGATAATTGACTTATCGACACCACTTCTTATTCAGAAGCTTTGTGCTTCTCATGACTTCTTGAACTCTTCAGGATCTTTGTTAATTGTGTTTGGTTAAACATTCAGTTTATCTTTCTCTTTGTAAAGAACCCCTGTAGTTTATTTATTTTCTTTTGTTCGATTTAAAGGTTTAGGGTAAACTTATAAGCGATAGATCCTCCTATGGATTCCAGTCAATCCCTGTCTTGAAGAAGTGGTTTAGGGTTTTTGTTAGTCTTGGGTTTATTTTCTCTTTACCTTATTTATGCTTTGAAAAATGAAAAATATCATTTACTTGTGATTTTATTTCCTAAGAATTCAAAAAATAAAAAATAATTGCGTTTAGTTATTCATTTTTGTTGGCTATTACTTTATCTACTCTGATATTAATTTAATATCATAAGTTGACCCAATTTCATATTTAAAAAGATTCCAACAAAATTCCTCTAAAACTATCGGCTCCCTAGTAATCCAGAAGGAAGCGCAGTGAACAAGGTGCACTGCACAGCCTCACCTGCGATAGTTCTATCGGTGGCTGCAATACTTAGACCCTTGCAGCCTGGGAATGAGTGGGGATATGTGATTGTATGTTTTGATATTCATTTATTTAGTCTAACATATTAATTAATCAGTCACTCTTACTCATGCATGTGAAATATCAGACCTAACTAGTTCCTTCATTCATTTATCTAGCATTTAATCATTAACAATAATGGAGATGCATAAAATTCAATCACATAGCACATGTTCTATTTTGGTTCACCCCCTCATAGGATACATTAACAAAATATTTGTCTCTCAAGATATTTTACTATGTCTAACCAATATATTGCGTCGTGTGTGGTTAGAGTCTTGGATCTTAAAATATCCACATGATTCCCGATCCCTGTGAGGTTGACTAGATCCACCAAGCTCCTATGCCTATGATCTCAGCCTCGGGATCAAATTTCTTGACTCTTCTCTAGATCACCAGTGTACAAAATGTTGCAATTCTTACAATCCTTACAACTTACAAACTCTCTCATCCTCTATCCTTTTTATCCTTCTTTGTGTCCCCCCCTAGACCTCCTAGGTACTACTTATACATATTATTGTCTCATCAGCCATTAAAATCTCTTGCAAAAACCCTAACCCTAATGTAGTTTGGTTTCCCTTTCATGCACACCTTGCATGCTTCCCTCGCATGTGTTGCTTTCCCTTCTAGCTATCCTTTTCCCACTTCGTTCTTTTCTCTCCAAAAATAGCCTTTTCCCCAATATGGGCATGTGCCTAACAGGCCCCCAAAACTGACATGTGGCTCGTCCTAAGCCACCTAGGCTTTGCGAAACTGAATACATGTGGCTCGCCCTAAGCCACCTAGGTTTTATGTGTTCTTTAACTCCTTCTAGAGTGTGGAACTTGTATGTATGTTCCCTTCCTTGTATTTTAGCTCCTGGCATTTTTTAGAGTACATCTAAAAAATTGCACTGTAATCTCCTCCCTAATACCTCTATGTGCACTCTTCTTGTGTTTGTGCCATGTTCTTCTTTTACTCCTCTGACTACACAATGATCTTTGTGGCTAGCTCTTGGAGAGGTTCAATTTTAGCTTGTTGGTCCTTCTTATGCATCCTGTACACATTCTTCTTTCATATTTTTCTGCTGTCTTGTACCTTTAAGGTGCTCAATGCATATTCATTCTTTTCTACCCTCTTCTTGAGGTCCCTCGATGGATGTGCTTATCAAGCTTCTTCCTGGTCCCAATGTTGGAACTGTTGATCTTCTTCTATATTTTTCCATAGTTGCACTACCCTATCAAACAAGTCCATAGTTGCGCTAAGTTTTCGTTCCATTTCATCCATATGTCCTGCAACTTATTTCCTCCTTTGTTCCTTCACCTCCGGGGGAGTCATAGGAATGATTTATTCCCATAGGTTTTCTATCTTCTACAGATATTGATGAACTTATTTCACAATATGGTCAATATTCTACGTTGTGGTGGGATCTTATATCTGCGCGCTATTTGGTATTCTGTCATAGGCTACAACTACTCCCTTCTCGATCCTATATATGTGGTATTTCTCATCTTTGGTATCGAGCTTAACCTTCTTGACCACTAATTATAATGCCTCTTTGTTATCCTTTGTATACTGCAACTCTAATGCTTATGTCCGTGTGCATGACTACACCTCCTACGGGACACTGAATTGGAGTTTGTATAGTTCCTTAGTTGGTATCCAATCCATTACCCACCTTATCTATTCCATATATTTCAAGGGTGCTTGGGATACAATCTCATCCATGTGCAACATGTTGGGTGTAATGTGGAAGGTCGGGATCGCCTGTGTTATGGTATTGATCATATAATGCTCCCTCGGCGCAACGTTGGCTTCTTCTTTTGATGTTGCAGGGGATGAATCTGTTCCCTTGTCTTCCCTTTTTTCGCCTATGCTCTACTCTAGGACCTGCCTTATGTCGACCAACTCATCCTGAATTCGACCTCTTTGGTGTTGGGCATATTCAAACTCTTTAGTTGCACAATCTTGGACTCTTTCGGCCACAAGGTAAAAGTCATCCTCAATGATTGTATATTATGGCATATTCTTGTGTGCCTTGGCCTTTTTGTGTGCACCCCTAGTCTGTATGATTGGCCTCTTTGTCTGGCTTGGTTCATGTGGGGTGGAATTCGACGGGGTTTCTTGTGTTTTTGCAGCCCCTATTTCTGGTTCTCTTAGTTCTTGAGTAGTGTCCTTTTGTCCATCCTGTGTACCTTTCTTTTGCACACCCCCCTTCTTTTTTTGTGTCAGCTTGTGAATTGGATTTCGAATTTTAGGCACATCTTTATGCCTGGAAGGTGTCTGAATTTTCCCAGCATTGACCTCCGTACCTGTAGGCATCTCTTGAGTGAGGACTAGAATTCTCCAGTCATCTTGTCAATCCCTTATTTCCATCTCCACGTCTTCTTTCTTGACGCAGTATCTAAGTTTTATCCAATCCTTACTGGGATCCCTCCGTGATTGGATCCATATGGTGTGCCTGGTTTCTTTGAAGTTAGTGATGTCCCGGTATTGTGCGACCACTTCTGGAGTAATTCTCCAAGTGTTGGAAATACTCTCTTTTAGCTCGTTATAATATCATGCAAACGTTCTTGCATTGGTACTTTTGAATTTGGGGTCTGAAGTGTTCCCCAACGATGCGTATTGTGTTGCATGGAAATGAATGTTCCACTCACAAAAATATGTGTATCGGGGATCCCTCCATTCAATCAATGCGATCAAGACTAGTAGCTAAGAGTAATGAAACTCTATTCCCTGATCCTGCACATATTTGCAGTCATCAAGGAACATGTTTAATAAGTACGGGGACCAGCTGAGCATAATTCCCTCCGTGCACTTTGCTACAACCATGATGACCTCGATGGGGACTTCCTCCTTATAACACTTCCTGAGAATTTTGCAAGCCATGAGTTTGGTGGCCAACATTGTTTATGTGTCACTTATGCGCTTGATGATGATTCTGCATGAACCTCTCTCTGTGTTATACATATTTTTCATCTCCTCCACCAATGCCTTCTCCTTCATTTTGTTGTCGAGCTACTGTGTGAGACTCTCCCCCTGAGATGGCAGACGTGGGATAAAATAAATTAGCTCCACATCTATGGATACATGCTCTTCCTGTTGGTTTTGGAGAATTATTATCTTCCTGATTCAGAGGTCTTTTTTCTTAGTTGTGTTTATACCCCATGAATACTTTACACCCCAGAAGAATGTAAAATCCTCCACACGGGGAAGTGTAGAGGGGAGTTACCCCCTCTGTGCCCCCGAAGGAAAATTTTCCTTGTAAATGTATATTTTAGTTTCATAGTAAATCTGGACCATTCATCATAAGGTCATAGATCTGACAGTAGAAGTTATGTTAGGTTTTTTTTACCTAGAAGGAAACCCTCTTTTATGAGGGAAATTTATTGTAGCTATGAATCATTGTGAATATTGTATTATGAGAGAGGAGACTGTGAGATAAAGAAGAGGAAATTAGAGTGGGTGTGTTGTAGGTTGTATCCATTCATTTGTTGGATAATAATAAAGGAAGGACTTGGAAATTTATCTAGTGGATGTATCCCACATTTGGTGAACCACGTATATCTGTGTCTCCATTATATTATGTATCTTATGTTTTTTATTTCCACATTTTTTTTATTTTATTTCTCTGCGATCATGTTTTTCTAACAACTGGTATCAGAGAGAAATGTAACTCGCAGGAAAAGAGGGTTCCTGGTTCGAGTGGGAGCAATGGTGGAAGATGGAAAGTTTAGGGTCGAGAAATTTAACAACAAAAACTACTAGTTATGGAAGATGTAGATGGAAGATTATTTATATTAGAAGGATCTATTCCTACCATTGGGTGGAATATCAAAAACTTTGATGGCCATGAAGGATGAAGAATGGGAGGTTCTTGACAGAAATGCACTAGGAACGATATGACTGAGCCTGAAAGCGTTGATGGATTTCAATATTTTGAAAGAAAAGACAACGAAGGAGCTTATGTATGCATTGAATAAACTGTATGAAAAACCCTCAATGTCCATTAAGGTATTTCTAATCAAGAGATTATTTAATATGAAGATGTTAGAAGGTGGGTCTGTTGCAGATCACTTAAATGAATTTAATATTTTTACTAATCAACTAAGTTCTGTAAAAGTGGAATTTGATGATGAGTTTAGGGCTCTTCTAATCTTGTGCTCATTGCCAGAAAGTTGGAATGACTTGGTCATGGTTGTAATTAACTCTTTCTCTAGTTCAAATACTTTAAAATTTGATGATGTTGTTGGTGTTATCCTTAGTGAGGAAATGCGACGAAAAAACACATGTGAGACATCAGGTAATGAGTTGAACATGGAGAATAGGGAAGACAAAAGGATAGAGGAAAGGGATTAGGGAACCACGGGAATTATATGAATGGAAGATCCAAATCCAAACTGGGAAATATAGAGTGCTCGAATTGTGGGAAGAAGGGACACTTGGAGAAAGACTGCAGAGCTCCAAAGAAACAAAGAGATGCACATCAAGAAAAAAATCAGGAAGAAAATGTAACAGGTGATGTGTTATAAGATGCTTTGATTCTTTATGTAGATAATATTTCTGAGTCTTGGGTAGTATATTTAGGGGCTTGATTTCATTCCACATCCCATACGAAACATTTTCTAGATTATGTTCAAGGTGATTTTGGACAGGTTCATTTGGGTGATGATGCACCATAGAAAATTGTTGGAATGGGAAAGGTAAAAATAAAGAAAATAAATGGAAACCAATGGTTGTTGAAAGATGTAAGACCTGTTCCATATCTAAGGAAAAATCTAATTTCAACAGGGAAGTTGAAAAGTGAAATTTGTATATCCATATTTACATATAAGGTGTGGAAGGTCACCAAAGGATCATTGGTGATAGAAAAAGGAGAGAAGGTAGGTACATTGTATTTATGTATTGGTAATATTGACTCGTATATCTCTTTAGATTCTACATGAGTGGATACAACATTGTGGCATCATACGCTTGGACACATGAGTGAGAAGGGGATGCAGATAGTTCAAAAAATAAATTTGTTGCCAGATCTTAAAAAAATTGATTTGGATTTTTGTGAACATTGTGTTTATGGAAAACAAAAGAGAGACAGATTTCATAGAGTCAAAAAAGAAAAGAAGAGTGAGATGTTAGAGCTTGTGCATAAGAATGTATGGGGACCAGATCAGGTATCATCTCTTGGTGACTCTCGTTATTATGTTACTTTTATTGATGATTCAACTAGAAAAACTTGGGTTTATTGCATTCGACAAAAATCTGATGTTTTTGATACTTTTAAGAAATGGAAATCTTTGGTTGCGAATGAGACATGAAAAAGGTTGAAGTGTCTTAGATCAGACAATGGAGGTGAATATTGCAGCAAGGAGCTTGATGATTATTGTTCATTCCACGGGATTCATAAAGAGAAAAAAGTTCCAGGAACACCATAAGAAAATGGTGTTTCATAAAGGATGAACAGGACAATCATGGAGCATGCAAGGAGTATGAGATTGCATGTTGGTTTTCCCTTACAGTTCTAGGAATATGTTGTAGATATTGTTGTTTACTTAATAAATAGAGGACCTTCAATCTCTTTGGATGGTATAATTCTAGAGGAGGCATGGACATGTAAAAAGTTAAACTATTCATTTTTGAAGACTTTCGGTTGTGAATCATTTGTCGATATTGATAAAGAAAATAGAACAAATCTTGAGGAAAAATCCAAGAAGTGTACCTTTATTGGATACTGTGTTAATGATTTTGGTTATCGCTTATGGGATTATGAAAATAAAAAAAACATTAGGATTAGAGATTTCATATTCAATGAGAAGGTCATGTACAAAGATCAGTTGTAGGGAAAGAAATAGAAAAAATAAAAAACTAGAATACATAGTGCTTGATGAGATCATTGAAAAAGAAATTCCAAAGGTACCAGAAAATAAAAATGTACAACAACAGAATGAGAAGGTACCTCAAATACCTACAAGTGTTGTTATAATATATACTAAGTTAAGTAGACTCCCTAAACGATACTCTCCTTCATTATATTATTTATTGTTGACTGATTCTGGTGAACCAGAATGTTATGAAAAGGCAATGCAGGTAGCACCAAAAATAAGTGGGAGCAAGGCATGAAAGAGGAAATGGATTCCTTGGTAAATAACCAGACTTGTAACTTGGCTCAGTTTCCTGCAGGAAAAAGAGCATTGTAGAATAAATGGGTTTACAAGATGAAGGAAGAAGATGGAGGAAAAAAGAGGTACAAGTCTAGACTTGTTGTAAAGGGGTTTGCACAAAAGAAAGGTATAGATTTTGATGAAATTTTTCCTCATGTTGTTAAAATGACTTCAATTAGGACGATTTTAAGTCTTGTGGCAGTACAAGATTTGCATCTTGAACAATTAGATGTAAAAAAACAATTCTCCATGGGGATTTGGAGGAAGAGATTTATATGCAGAAGCCACAGGGGTATGAGGTCAAAGGAAAGGATAATTTGGTATGAAGGTTGAAGAAGAGCTTGTATGGCCTAAAGAAAGATCCAAGGCAATGGTATTTGAATTTTGACAGGTTTATGACAGAACAAGGTTATATTAGATGTCATTCGGATCATTGTGTTTATTTTAAAAGGCTAGAAAATTGAAACTGCATTATCTTGCTATTGTATGTAGATGGCATGCTTGTTGCAGGGTATAATATGAAAGATATAAATGTGCTTAAGAAGAAGTTAGCTAATTCATTTGCAATAAAGGATTTGGGTTCCGCAAAGAAAATCCTTGGTATGAGAATAACAAGAGACATGAAAAAATGTAAAATGACATTGTCTCAGGGCGAGCACATAGAGAAGGTGTTGGAGAGTTTTAGAATGTAGAATGAAAAACTAGTTAGTACACCTGTGGCCAACCATTTCAAATTAACTAAGGAAATGTGTCCCAAGACACGAGAGGAGACATAATACATATCCAGGGTCCCTTATTCATCAACAGTTGGCAGCTTGATGTATGTGATGGTTTGCACAAGACCAGATATTGCACATGAAGTGGGAGTTCTAAGAAGGTATTTGAAAAATCCAGGTAAAGAACATTGGGAGGAAGTAAAGTGGATTCTCAGGTATTTGAGAGGTACTGCTACTCATGCATTATGTTTTGGAGGTTCAAACATTGTTCTACAGGGATATGTTGATTCATATATGGTAGGTGATAAAGATAACAGGAGGCACACCACAAGGTATGTTTTTACTATAGGTGGAACAATAGTAAGTTGGATTTTGAAACTGAAAAAGGTTGTTTCACTTTCCACAACAGAGGTAGAGTATGTTGTTGCTATAGAGGCTAGTAAAAAAATGATTTGGTTATAGAGTTTTATGGAGGAATTGGGAAAGAAGCAGTGTTGGCACAAGGGAAAACCCAAGGTTTATCTCTAATGGTACACCAACAAGCCCTAACTATTGGCCCTTTCTGCAACACCTACGAAGCAGATGTAGTCTCACCTGAAGTAGCAATAGGGGGTTGTAGGACACAGGTGTCTACAACCAGAGGAAATGCAAGGTGGTTTCAAGGAAAAAACAAACAACAACTTGGTTATTCTTTATTGTTCTTAAGCCTATTGCGGGAATGATATCTCATATCTAACACAATGATGCAATAACAGTATAACAAAAAGCAGAAGAACAAAGCATCAATAAAAAAAAACAACAAGATATACATGGTTCACCCTCTCCCTAAGGCTACGTCCATAGAACTGTGTTTCTTGATATTATATGAAAACATACAATTCTATCTACGCTCTTAGCTTACATATATCTCTTTCTTTCTCTTATTCTCTCCCCTCCCTATGCACCCAGCTGCAAGGTTGATCTTCACACTCAGATGAAGATATTACAACACAAACTGCTCTCACAACACAATACTTCTCTCTCAACAATAACAACAACCACCCATCATAAAATAATTGAACCCATCCTAGGTCCTCTTGACCTTTATTTATACATTACAATGACTCTCAGAGAACCTTAGGTCGAAACCTAGGTGTCAAAACCCTAAATACCAAAACCCTAAGTGTCTAAAACCCTAGGTCAACTTGACCTGCATTTTCAGGGCTTCACCAACCTATCTTTCCTTCTTTCCTGTGAGGAGCTCCAAATCATCCATTGGTGGATTTTTCCACTTGCTGAGTTGTCCACAGTCCATCTTCCTTAATGATCTATCTTCCTCGATCTCCCCATCCAATGGCTTTCTTTCTCTTACTTTGTTCTGTCTTTTCTGTTCTTTTGGCCACTTCAACCCAATCTTAGTCAATGTGCTTTCCGCGCAGTTCATACTTCACTCTTCTTTCCTTAATCTTCAAAAACTTCCATGACCAAGGGCCAAAAGGCCCCCAACACTCACATGTGACTCGTCTCGAGGCACTTCAGGTCTGAACCTTCTTTTTTTCTTCGTCTTCAAACTGCACAAGGCAACCTATGCTTTCTGCTCTGTCCCTTTCTTCCCTATGAAGAATTTATTTTCTGTGTCTGGTACCCATTTTTAGCTGCACCTAGTACCTAGACCTGTTTCCTTCTTTTACTGAGAGCTGCGAGGAAGATGGTTATCATAGTATAATTTCAACCAGCTCCCATTCACTAAACCTTCCTTCCACTCTCCATTCAATGTCTTCAACTACGCAACTCCTCCTTTTGTAACATATGTGACCTCAAATGGCCCAAGCCAATGTGTTTTGAACTTCCCTGGATGCTTCATAAACTTATTGTGACATACCAATACTAGATCTCCTTGCTTAAAGGATTTCTTCTTGATATGTCTATCATGGTAGGCCTTTTTACGTTCCTTTTGTACCTGCTGATGAAATCCTGCAATAAATAGGTCTTCTTCTAGTTCTACCAACTACGCAAGCCTCTCTTGAATAGAGCTAATGTCATCCATATATGTGAATGCTGCAATTATGAGACTAGGAACCAAATATTCCATAGGGACAACTACTTCTAGAACATAAACCAACTTAAAGGGAGTCTACATTCTCAGCTTATTGCAAGTAGTTCTATAGGCCCATAGCACTATTGGTACTCTCAAATCCTAGTCGTCCTTTTTCACACTGCAAATCTTTGTCAATGTTGTCTCCAAGATCTTGTTGAAAGATTTGACCATCCCATCCACTTGTGGATGGTACAGAGTACTATTCTGATGGTGGACTTCAATTTCCTGAGTCAAGGATTTGATAGGATTATTAATAAAGTGTGTACTTTGATCACTCATTAGGGTCTTTGGGAATCCAAACCTAGTTACGATGTCATCAAATATAAATCGTGCAACTGTAGTTGCACTGCAATCCTTCACTGCTCTTGCTTCTGCTCATCTGATCAAATACTCTATTGCAGTGATGATGTATCTAGCTCTTGTGCTCTTTCCTGGTGGGTTAATAGGTCCCATGAAATCAATGGCCCATTTCTCAAATTCTTTTAAGGTTAGTTGTGATGCTAAAGGAATCTCATCTCTTCTGGAAGGTTTCTCAACTCTCTGGCATACATCACAAGATTTATAATATTCCTTAGCATCTTTATGTAAAGTAGGCCACCAGAGTCCAGCTCTAAGAACCTTCTGCGTTGTTTCTTTTCCTGTGTAGTGTCCCCCTGCAATTCCTTCATGTTCTTCTCCCAAAATCAGTGGTCTTTCTACCTGCATAAAACATCTCCTTAGGGTCTCATCAGGTCCCATATTGTATAGTTTTCCAGCTATAAGTGAAAAATCTGCAGTGCGAACTACTAGTTGTTTCTTCGAGATGATTGTATATTCACGAGGTGCCATTCATATTGATAGGAACTAGACTATCTCGATGAAGTGATCATCAACCCTTATGATGGTCAACAACTGTGCATCTGGTAGTGTATCCTCCAAACTAGTAGGTTCATGTCCATGCTCCAACCTAAACAAGTGGCCAGGTCCCTTGTTCATTCTCCCTGGCTTGACTACTATTTCAAAATCATATTCCTGGAATAGAATTAACCATCTGCATATCCTTCCCCTAAAAAATGACTTGTTGACTAGGTATTTCAACGCAAAGTGATCAGTGAACATCTTAAAATGTCCTCCTAGTAAGTATTGTCGAAACTTTTGTAGCACGTACACCATGGCTAAACATTCTCTCTTAGTGGTAGTGTATTTTATCTCAGTTGTAGATAGATTCCTGCTAGAAAAGGCTAATGGATGGTCAATATATCCTTCTCCTAGTTGTGCTAACACTGCTCCTAGTGAAATAGATGAAGAATCGACATGCATGTGAAATTCCTTGCTCCAATCTAGGAAAATCAGAATAGGCACAATAACCATTTTCTGTTTCAGTGTGTTGAAGCTCTGCTGACATTCTTTTGTCCATTGAAACTGAAAATATTTATCTAACAACTTATCCATAGGTGTTGTAATATGTACATAGCCCTTAATGAACTTTCTGTAGTATCCATTATGTCCCAACATAGTGCGTAATTGTCTGACTGAGGTAGGGGGGGTAGATCGACAATAATGGAAATATTGGACGAATCTACCAGCAACCTCTGCTTACACACAATATTCCCTAGAAACACTCCAAAGGGTGAAAATAATATGTATTTCTTCAGGTTCAGGGAAATCTGACATTTCCTGCACTTATCCAACATTGGTCTTAAACATTCAATATGGTTTTGTAATAAGATAAAAATAGTCCAATCATCAAAATATGCTTCCAAAAATTTATGTAAAAACTCCTTGAATTCTTCGACCACCACCCTAGAAAATATGGTTGGTGCATTCTTCAATCCAAAAGGCATCACTGTGTACTAGTATGATCCCCATTCTGTTGAAAATGTGGTCTTGTGGTGATCTTCCTTGGCAATCATGATTTGGTGATAATCTAAAAATTCATTTGTGAAGGAGTAAACTTCCCGACCTCCTACATTATCTAACACTTCGTCTGTAAACGTTGTAAGGAATGGGTCATGAAAACATGAATCATTCAACTTCCTAAGATCTAAACAAACAATTATCTCTCATGTCTTCTTATCTTGTACCACCATAGGTCTAATCCATTCTGACTCTTCCACGGGTTCTATGATTCCTTCTTCCAACATCTTGTCTAGTTCAATATTCACTTTCTTCTTATAATTGGGATTCAATCTATAGGTTCTGTTCTTAACTGGCCTGTCATCTAGCTTTAAGGGGATCTTCATCTCTCCCATGGGACCTTTTATGCCCTTCATATCAGTGAACTTGGTTTGGAACAAGTCCCGATATTCATGCATTAGTTCTGTGATCTTATCAATGGTGGCATCATCCCAGTAATCTCCAACATTAGCAAGCTTAGGTTCTTTCTCTGTTCCAATATTAACTTTCTTGATTTTGATCAAATTTCCAATGAAAGGTAGTTTGACTCTTGGTCCTTCTACATCTCTCTATCCTTTTTTTTCTACAATGTTCACATTCCTAGGATCATCATCTTCATCAAATTGATATCGTAACATCCTTGCAAATTTTGAAGAGGTTTAGTCCATTCATCCTCTTCTTGTTCAACATGGAGGCTAGGTGCTTCCTCAAAGACTTTCTATCTTACAACTTGTAGATATTGATCTACTGAAGGGTATTGGATTTCAAATGAAAATGTAGCTACAAATTTCTGAGTCATACCATACCAATCTGAAGTGGGGAGGCACAGTTCTTCTTGAAGATACAAATTGAGAGGCGTTGTGTCCAGAGTGTTGATGAACTTATGCACCCATTTTTCTTGAGGATGTTTCTCTAGGCCTCCTCACAGACTCGCACGTGGTCCTTTGGACAACTTTGACTTGTGTATCAAACTTCTCATCCTTCTACTTATTCTGAAAAGTGCACTTCCATCAAAGTGAGACATTGCATCCAGTCCATGATGTTCTTTTTATGTGTCCCCCACCATCTTGCTGGAGTTGATTTTAAATCCTCATCAAGTGCCAACAATCTCTATTGTACTGTTACAATTTCTTCAAAATATAATAAGAATGTTTCTAAATGACTTAAACCATCAAATGTGGGTAGATTTCTTACTTCTGTGTCAATCCAGCAAACTTCCCTGGTCAATCTAGAACACCTCTATGTAGAGACTTCATACATTTTGTTCTGCCAATTCTCCAATGCTTCTTCTAAGTCCAATGAGCATGTGTTGTCACTTCGCCAGCTTAAATTCCCATATGTTGTAGGGTTAATGTAATCCAGATGTCTCACTGTCAATTTATATATATTCTCTAGCTCATATGTGTGGTCTTCTTATCTAATGGATTTTGTGTATCTTCGACCTTCATCGAGATCCAGAGGTGCAATGACCCTAAGGCCATCACATTCAAATGTCATTATTCTTTTCTTAAAGTCAACAACAATGGATTTTTTGAAATCCCAATCAATGCCTAACATCGCAGGACAAGGACATCTATCATCAAATATCTCAATCACCTCGAAGTCCACAAATGTTCTTACCTCGTCGATGTCCACAGGGACATGCTCCAGTCTCCCAAAGGGGCTTACTGTCTACTAATTATCCATCCTAAGCTTGATAAAGGAATAAATTAACTTAGGTTTTCCCATTAGTGCCGAGGTCTACTTCATCATAACATTGATGACTTTTTGATCCTGGTTGAAGGTCTACTTCATCATAACATTGACTTTTGATCCTAAGTTGAGGACCACATAATCTATATCATAATCTCCAATCTAAGCATTAAGGTTTATTTCCTTATTTTTCCTTCTCTTTTTGGATACTTGATGTACTTCTCTATTCAACATAGGGTCTACCTTACCTGGTTCATATTGTCAGATCAAGTGTTGTAGTTCTTGTATGGATCTTTCATCCTTAATCAAATCATTGAACGTATACAAGAAGCTAACAAGATTTCTTACCTCTTTTTCTTCTCCTGGTGATGCAGACTGATCGAATGCCAGAGGCATCCAAATTCTGTCACTTCTGGTTGTGCCTTTGATGAAGAAACCTGATCTCCTCCAAATTCTCTTCTTTCCTCTTCAAATATCTTCTTTTCTTTCCTCGTATCAAACTCTAGTGTCTTCTCTGCAGTTCTTCTGACCCCTGATTCGTTTGTAGTCTTTGTTGGAGTCATCTTGTCTTATCCTGTAGCAGTGCCTCCTCTAGTGATAACTGTGCCTCTAGGATCCACTCCACAAGGTTATCCTGAGATTAATTGTACCTGTGGGTTTCCTCCTCGTCTCTCCTGAAGTTTGGCTAACAACACAAGACAATCTTCAATAACATGTTCAAATGAGTTGTAGTAGCTACAAGTGGTACAAGGGTTCTGACAGTCCCTTTCTAAGTGACCTGGCTATGCACAGTTATAAAAAATGATCTGACCTTGACCTCAACCCATACCTCCTCCTCATCCTCTTCCTCTAAATCCACCGTGAGGGTTGAAGTTTTCTCTTCCTAGGGAGTTAAACTGTGTAGTATTTCCTTTTTGTTGTACTTCACCTTGAATTCTATATGTGTCTCTTGATCTTTCATGCAAGAGGTCATAATCCATACAATATTTCTCATAATGCCCCACAGATTTACAGGATGTGCAGTAAAGACTGGTAGGTGTCTGTACATATTTTTGCATGTAATGGCATTCACCATGGCAATGTCTATTTCTACATACCTCACACGAAGGTAGAGTAACCTGCTTCAAAGAGCTCAGAGCTCCTGAATCCAAGTACTCATGGAATAGAGGACAATTCTCCTTGTGATGGCCCTCTAATTTTCATCTGATACACCAAATATCTTCTCTTTTTTCTTTTCCCTTATCCTTTTTCATATCTTCGACCTGCAGTGATAAGCTAGTTAGCTGACTCAAAATTTGATTCATACTTGAGTTGGACTCTCCCATAGGAGTTGATTCTAGTTTCATGGTGATATCCAATGCCTCAACTTGCAAAGTGATCTTTTGTTGCATCAGAGGGACTCTGATTTGTGGTAGGAGGGAAGCAATGAACCATTATGTATTCTATTCATCTGGAATCTAAAAAATCAAATGACTTGTTAGGGTATTAAACCTATCATAAAACTCCCAAATAGGTTCAGTTACTCTTTTTTTGATTTATTTCAGCTCTGTAATGCATTGCAACTCTGACTTGGGTTTCTTGAATTTTAAAATCAACGCAGTCTTAATGTCATTTAGTGGTTTAGGCTGTACAAATCCTTGGACAAATTTCATGTACCATCTCAGAGCGCGGTCTCTCAGAGTAGTACTAAACTAATCTCTCTTAACATCTTCGTCAGTGACATTATTAATACTCCATACAGCTTTGCATAAGAACCAATGCTCATCAAGATCTTCAGATCCATCTCCCTTAAAGGTGGGTAACCTCATCTCATCTTCCATAGATATTTCGAGGGTTCTTAACTGAGTATGCACTGAACCACTTGTACCAGTGCTCTAAGTGCTCTGATAACTTAGGTTACTCTGGTTATTTAATGTTGTTAAAACAATAGGAGGGGTAATAAAACTTACTTCAACAGTCTGCACAGTTCTTAAAGTTTCTGACTCTTCTCCGTGAGGTTCTTCAATCTTCCCTTCTTTTGCCCAAGTGGACTCTGAATGTTCCTCATTTAGTAACTCTTCTTCTTCTCCACTATAGAAACCTTCTTCATGTGATGGTGGTTCATGATTCTTCTAAACCAAGTTCACCAAAGGAACTTCTCTAAATGATCTCCCACCTCACGTGTGTCCAACCTCTGTGTCGTTGTCATTGTTCATGTTGTTGAACATTATCTCCTTATTCCAACTGATTACTGTATCTTCAAGATGTTCTTCTCATGCAATAACATCTTGATTTGCAACTTTAGAAACTGTAAAAAATTTCCTCTAGGTCCCTTAAAGAAATATCTCTCTGCTTAGCTATATGATTCTACTCTATCAATATCAAAGTCAATAATGTACCCTCCAATGGTAATATCAAAACAGTGATTGAATGCTCTTGACACGGTGTTATCAACTCTCTTGACCTTCTTGATCAGCATCGACATCCAAACCACAGGCGGTCTGAGTCTGATTTCAAACTGGGTATCTGCTAATCTGGCTAGCCACTCGTATAGCTCCTTATGAATTCCTCCAAAGGAAATATCATGTATATGGGTAAAGATATACTTTCCCAACCAATCCTCTGTGCTAATATTAGGGTTCTTGTTCTGGTATTCTATGAATTTATTTTCTTGTTCTTATATCCGCTTCTGAATCTTTGTCTTAGATGGAAACCACCTTGACATTCCCTCAAGAAGATATCGTTCCTAACAACAGAACCATTTGTTGGCATAGGGGTTGACCCAGGGTTCAACTCTAACAACGTACCAACAAGACCTAACTATTGTCCCTTTCAGCAACACCTGCAAAGTAGATGTAGTCTCACCCAAGGTAGTAATAGGGGGTTGCAAGATACATGTGTCTACGACCGGGGAAAATGTAAGGTAGGTTCAAGGAAACAACACACAACAACCTGGTTAGTCTTTATTTTCCTTAAGTCTACTATGCAAAATATATCTCAGATCTAACACAATGATGCAATAATAGTATAAGAGAAAGTAGAATAACATAACATCAATCACACAAAACAACAAGATATATGTGGTTCACCCTCTCCCTAAGGATATGTCCACAAAACTGCGTTTCTTGATATTATATGAAAACATACAGTTCTATATGCGCTCTTATCTTGCAGATCTCTCTTTCTTTCTCTTCTTCTCTCCCCTCCCTATGCGCCTAGATGTAGGGTTGATCTTTGCACCCAGCTAAAGATATTACAACACAGACTGCTCTCATAACATAATACTTCTCTCTCAACAATAACAACAATCACCCATCATAGCATAATCGAACCCATCCCATGTCCTCTTGAGATTTATTTATACATTACAATGACTCTCGGACAACCTTAGGATGAAATCTAAGTGTCAAAACCCTAAATACCAAAACCCTATGTGTCGAAAACCCTAGGTCAACTTGACCCACGTTTTTAGAGCTTTGCTAGCTTGCCTTTCCTTCTTTCCTGCGAGGTTATCCAAAGAATCCATTGGTGGATTTTTTCGCTTGTTGAGTTGTCCATGATCCATCTTCCTTTTCTATCTATCTTCCTCAATCTCCCCATCCAATGGATTTCTTTCTCTTACTTCACTCTGTCTTTTCTACTCTTTTTGCCACTTCGACCCAATCTCAGTCAATGTTCTTTCCGCGCAGTTCATACTTCGTGCGTATTTCCTTAATCTTCACAACCTTCCATGACCAAGGGCCAACAAGAAGGATAATAGAAGGTTGTACCGTGATAGTGAAAGTTCCATTCATCTTACAAACAACTCATCCTTCCATTAGAATACTAAGCATATACAACTCAGGTACCATTTCATACGATCCATCTTGGAAGATGGACATTTGAAGTTAGAAAAGATACACACTAGACAGAATCCTGCAGACATGTTAAAAAGGGGAGTAACCAGGGATAAACTAATTTCCTGCTCAGTTTCAGTTGGTCTTCAAGAATGAATATGAATATGAGAAATTTTCCAAGTCCAAGAAGGATCATAGTGCATCATATACAACAACGGTGGAGTTGTTGAGATCTGTCTTGAAGTGGGATATTGTTGGTTGTGGAGCATGATTATCTTCCTAATTTAGAGGTATGTGGTTCTCAGTTGTGTTTATACCCCATGAATACTTTACACCTTGGAATAATGTACACTCCTCCACGTGGGGGAGTGTAGAGGGGGGTTACCCCCTGTACGCCCCCAAAGGAAAAATTTCCTTGTAAATGTATATTGTAATTTCATAGTAAATCTGGACTGTTCATTATAAGGTCACATATCTAATGG
>SNQJ01S0131253.1:0-18110 GCA_010110895.2 Picea sitchensis | reverse complement strand
AGGTTTGTTTATTCGAAACAAGTGTTTAAATTTATTTAACACTTCAATTAGTATATTATTATGCCTTTTACATTTTTAATGTGCAATAGATCTGTGTTTAAAAAAAAAAATGTGTTTGACTTGCAGGTTAGGTAAATAGCTATTATATTTTTACGTCAAACATTGGTAAATACCTATTATTTGTTCTACTTGTTTGACGTAAAAACATTGGTGTAATGATATTTGTTCTAGATATTTAAAATTTCATCATTCTTATTTTATTATTTTCACTATTATTTTTAGGGGGGCCAGTTTAGATCTCAAAATTTCTCTAATAATCCTACTATATAAATAACTTATAATGAATAACATAAATAACAAAATCAAGAGTTGTTGAGTCAAACCCACTATATAATAATATGTCAAATGGAGTAATATCTTGCAATGTGTCACATAGATACCAAGATCAAGAGTTGTGGAAAGAAATCCCATCATAGAAGGAAATCCCACCATAAAAATATTGCAATGTGTCACATAGATACCAAGATCAAGAGTTTGTGGAAGGAAATCCCATCATAGAAGGAAATCCCACCATAAAAATATTCTAGAAAGAGTTGTAAAATGAAATCAAAGCAATACATCACACAGATAACAAAATCATAAATATGGGAACACAATCCCACAATAACAAATAAATAATAACAAAATCATGAGTATGGGAACAAAATCCCACAATAATAGAGACATTCAAATAAACAAGACTTTTAGACAAGAATAGTTATTTATCACAACTTGTATTGAAAGTTACATTACATATATAACAATCATAATAAAATAAAATAAAATAAAAAGTCAATTCAAAAATTGTTTTGGTGTGAATAATATTTCATCAACTACTTCGTTATCTACATGGGTTTATTCACAGTACACACTAAAGAGTGGTACAACTAAACCCCATCATACAAGGCTATGCCACTACAAGGTATATTCAAGTAAGAGATGTAGAATGAAATCCACTTGATATGCGTAAAATGAAATCCTACCACAATAGAGACATTCAAATAAACAAGACTTCTAAGCATCCTTGTAAAAGGATAATTGTTTATCATAGTTCACAATATAGTTTGTAATACATTACATATAAACAATCATAAAATAATATTTCATAAACTACTTTGTTTCACTATTATCTACGTGGAATTATTCACAACACGCACGGAAGGTCAAAGTAAGTAATTATCAACATGGAAACAAAATTTCACCATACAAAAGGTCAAAGTAAGTAATTATCAACATGGAAACAAAATTTCACCATACAACTGATATATTTGGATTATTCACAACATGCACCCAAGGTGCATAGTATTTATTAATGTGGAAAGAAACCCACCATGGAAATATAATATACCTTAATTAACCTAGAAAGGAATCCCATGATACAAATATTCCATACCTTATTGCATAGAGAGAAGCAAGGTACTAGCAAGAGTTTGATGTGTAATATATATCCATCATACATAATAGTAATAAAATAATAATAATAAACTAGCACATAATATTAGTGTAAACTTAAAATCTTTAAAACTTGAATGAATTTAAACCTCTTTTTTAATTCTTTTGGATATTTTTACCTCTGTATGTGCTTAATAAATTATGGATCGAATCTATGCCATAATTAGTAGTTTGTAAAATTGTTTGGCTTTATGATAGACTAGGGTTTGTAGAAGGTGCTCAACACACGGTTGATGTCATCTAGTTTGTCATCATATTCAACCTTTTAGGAGCAAGGAGGTTTTACCCAAGACATGCATGATAGTTTCCATGTGATTAATGTGAAAACGGTGAAATATTTAATGGGGGTTGCATTTCCTTATCCTTTAATCACAATCATGCAAATTACCATAACTAACATCATTCATATCAATCACAATCACATATAGATAATCTATATATAACATGAACATGATCATAAAAGCATAACATATATTCATTGTATTCGCAAAATGAGTAATACAACATAATTCAGACGCACAAATCATAGTGCATGACCCTTGACTCACAATCATGACTTAACTCTCTAAAACATCCCCTCTCCTATATTACAATTCTCATGTATATATGTGACTTGAGTAGTTATAGAAGATTTCATAATATATTGTTCAATAAAACAGGGTATTTCCACACATGATGAACACCTTAAGCAACTACCAACACAACTAGAACAAATATCATTACACCAATGTTTTTACGTGTTTAAAACCCCCAAAGAGAAAAATAGTCCATGGTCCTAGCCAACATTTCCACTTGAGGCAATATATTAATGAAAAAGAAAAAGAATGTACATAAGATATTCTCATAATCAATCTTCAACAAATGACACTACGTTCTCTTTAAATAGAGATCATGGACCAATTAGGTGTTAAGCCATGGATCAATATGTTGGATATTTCATTTTCATTGATGTCAACAAGCATTGGTTGTCATTGATGTCAACAAATGTGATGGGTGTATTTGGAGAAGTCTCCAAAGTGGTGCCCTTATGGCGTAGCTCTAAGCATGGCCCTCACAGGAAGAGGCTTTGAAGATGTCTACAAGAATCCCTAGAGGTGTGGTTATGGAACTCGAAGTTGATAGAGGAAATAATGACATGAATGACAGTGTAAATGTAGGTAATCCATTCATAAATGGATAGTACTCGTCATTCCATTTACGGTGATAGGTGGTACGCCACATCCTTCCTCACGGTTGAGGAGTTATGAGGTCATGAAGTTGGAAGCCCCAACCATGGGTTACGAAGCCCCTAGTTGGTTACAAGACAATTAATGAAATGGTTAAGTGGTTGTAAAAAGAAACCCCTAAAGTAAGGAAAGACATTGCTTAGAAAAAATATAAATACCCCTCAAGGAGTCTTTCATAAGTACATTCACACACATCTCTATTGATTATCTATCTTGTGAAGAACTTTTGGTCTACTG
This sequence comes from Picea sitchensis, assembly GCA_010110895.2. Taxonomy (NCBI): domain Eukaryota; kingdom Viridiplantae; phylum Streptophyta; class Pinopsida; order Pinales; family Pinaceae; genus Picea; species Picea sitchensis. Next base: position 15,156 of record SNQJ01S0131253.1, on the reverse strand, counting down.
ACAAATTTGAGGTTGAGTCTGAGGTAGCAAGTCTTAGGGTGAAAAGGAAGGTTGAAGGTGAAAGTATCAGAGTTGAAGAAAATGTGAGTAACCCTAGTTTCTAAGGTATCTGCAAGTTGCAGGTAAGAAGGGTGCGGATGTACGCAGGATGTAGTGGAGAAAATCGTGGATATTTGTGGGTAGTAGTGAATGAAGTAGCAGATCTATGGAAAACTTGTGAAAGGGTGTGAAGTGATGATTGTACTAGATTGTTAATGCCTAGGTTGGTTTACTCATCTGTCATCTGATACATCAGAGTGTCTACAGGATCGGATGTATGTTTTTATGTGTATTTATCATGAATGATATAACACATGAATGAGGCATGTCTTGGAGGCCCCTTTTGGTTTATGGTTGCATATGATTGAGGTCCACGTTTTGGTATCATTAACACATGCTTGAGACATATCATTGGTATATTGCATATGGTTGTTATGGCTCATTGTTAGAGGCACATCTTTATTATATTGACATATATTTGAGGCATATCTTATGATATATGGTATGATGCACGCTTGAGGTACATGGTTTGGATACTTGATGTTGATATGGTGTATATAAGTAGATCTAGTTGATATATCAGTGACAAATGCAGTGATAGGTACAGTGGCAGGTTACAGGTCGATGATCAGTTACCGATTGATGTGACAATGACATGTTACAGGTTGATGATCAGTTACAGGTTGATGTGATAATGATAATTTAAATGTTGATGATCAGTTACAGGTTGATGTGGCAGTGACACGTTACAAGTTGATGTGACAGTGACAAGTTGATTACAGGTTGATTATCAGAGGTAGTGACAGTTTGGTCGACAATTATATTTCAGGGTGACATCACGGGGTAAGGAAAGGGGGTTGTAGCCTACTTCTGGTTGGTGCCGAAGAACACAGGGAGTTGGAGCTTCCTTCAGGTTGGAGCCTGAGAATCAAGGGGTTGTAGCCTCCTTCTGGTTGGAGCCAGAGAATTCAGGGAGTTGTAGATTTCTTCAGGTTGGAGCCTATAAATAGGGGGTTGTATCCTCCTTCCAGTTGTAGCTGAAGAATTGGGAAGTTGGTGCTTCCAATGAATGTATTTTTTTGATATATAAGAAAAGCATTCAGTGTTTTTTTCCCATTTGGGTTTCCACATAAATTATGGTGTGTTGTGTTTTTGTGGATGTCTATTATGCTCTATTGATTTATACTTCTCATGATATATTGATGATATACTTCTGATGAAATTAATGATTACATATTGTGGTTAAAAGTGATAATAAAGTGCTCATACTGATTCACACCCCCCCCCCNNNNTCTAAATATCCTAACATCCCCCCTTAAGAATGATTTGGGATAGGATTGAAGTATTTACAAAGGTGACACAATAGGAGAAGGAAGGAGGCATTATAGACTATCTCCCTTAATGAAAAATTCTTGAACTCCCAACATAGAACAAAGTTTGGAAAACTTCACTTCTGTATGACACTTTTTGAACATGTCTACAACTTGATCATTTGTAGGACAAAAGAACACATTGAGAATGCAATATTGAATAAGCTTTCTGATGAAGTGCATGTGTATCTCACTATTTTTACAATGTTGATGTTGAACTAGATCTTTGGTGAGCTTGATGGCACTCTGATTGTCACACCAGAGGATGGTTGGATGCTACTGCTAGAATCCAAACTCCAAATGGATATGTAAAAGCCACAAGGATTCTTAACTTACATTAATTTTTACTTAGTACTTTGCTTCTAATAAAGAAAGAGAAAGAGCCTATTGTTTCTTACAATCCTGTAACATACCCAACAACCATATTGAGTCTCGTCACTATGGAAAATCACTTAACCTGCTAAAACTGGATTAAAAATGCCCTAAACATATAACAAAAAAAACAGGGGGAAGTAGACCCATAAAAACTATTGCAAAAAGCATGCAGATCTATCCATGCATCTACAACATTTACAAATTCATGAATGCATGCAACCCAACAAAACGTAACACAACATTAGTATACCATTTACACAATATAATCACATAAGAATATAACAGAAAACACGTATTTGTTAATAATTAACTAATTGGTCGCATATGAAGGATGAACCTCCCAACCATAGGTGCTACAGTTCATTTTCTTTGAACAACAAGCCACCCCTGAGCTGAGGCTATGCGTCCATAAGGATATTTTCCCCCCTGGTTGTCCACTCTCCACACATAGCAGCCCCAAAACCAAGGTTATATTCTCACAATAGTTTCAATCATCTATCTCTCTCTTTTTCCCCACAACCTGCATTACCTAAGGAATGTACCCCCTTCATTGTTCACAGTCAATCGAGTTGTATCATTCATTTATCGAGGTCCCTAGTGCACTCGGTTGGCTATGAATTTATCAGTTGGGAACTCTAGGAACTCACAAATTCTTCATGATCTCCCACAGTATCCTTGGCAAGGCTCTTGAGTCATTCCATCAACAGGAAAATGCACTACATGCTCACAACCCATTTTTACAGGCACACATGCCTCTTTCTCAACATAAAACATATCCAAACAATGGATACCTTCAATATACCATGGTTGGTCTTCTTCCCGACCCTCCTCTCTTCCTTATCTACCCAAAAAATGCTTATAAAAATTGTTCTCCATCCAAAAACGTGATTGTCCAAAAACTCTCCCCTTGGCCATACGAATTTCCTCTCTTTGTTTGCTTACTTGAATTGACTTACACTCTTCCCCAAGCTAATTTTAGTCATGCACGTGCTCTCTAATAACTATGGGATGTGACTCATCACACCCACCCTCTTACAAGAGTTAAATGATTGGCTTTCATCACACTCCATATCAAATTATAAGGTTATATACAATGAATAATTTAGGAAAGTGGGTTGGATTAATACCCATGAATAAATCCCCCTTTGACCCCCTCTCTCTTTTGGAATCATAACCCCCCGTCATTCTTCTTTCCTTTCACATCACAACCAATGATTACTTCTTTTTATTAATCATTTAAACAAACATAATACACAATTGGGCCCCCAACCATATTAATCAATACATGATCTTCACCCCAAGCATATCAGCTCACCAACCTAAATGGCAGTTATACAATTACATTATAATTTGCGGGGATTAAAATTGGGGATGTTGCATTCCCCTCCCCCTTGTTTTTGCATTGTCCTCGGTGCATAACACCATACATTATACATACAATTACAATGCTAGGCTCCCCAACCTTTAATCAACATATAGGTTCTCTGGCCTAATATCACACATGCATTCCAACCTAATATGAATACATAGGCACTCTAACCCCAAAACATAAATACATAACCCACTAGCATTCTCCTATAGATATCCCGATTTCCACCAGCTCTCTTCCTCTTAACCTATCCAACCCAAAGAATGTACCCCCTTCACTGCCTGTAGTCCATCGAGATGTATCATTTGTTTATTAGGGTTGACCAAAGGAATGTGTCCCCTTCACTGATCTCAATCCATCAAGTTGCGTCATTCTTTTACCAAGGTCTCTTGGCATAGGTAACTAGAAATATCACTATTGGGAAATCAAGGGACTCACTGCTAAGAAAACTACCAATAAATAACCATCAACAACCTTGCTACTCTAGTGAAACTCACACGAGAGTTCACTCTTCAGCCTGACAACTTGGTTCTTCGACAATGCAACTCCTACATAGGATTTCACTCTTTAGGCCTGGAAATATGGTTCTTCGACAATGAAACTCCCACACAAGAGTTCACTCTTCAGGAATGACAACCTAGTTCTTCATGTTGTACTCACCCTCTAGGCGCATGCATCCCTTTCACTGTTACACAATTCCTCAGGCAATCCATCATTTTCCAAGGTGTTCTTACACAAATGAATTCCAACTTGTTGATAGACTTCTGCTAGAAATATGTAACAAGTGGCGATCATCCCATCTACATCACATGCATATAGTCACTATGAGACACCATCATACAATTTTCATTATAAAATTCCAAATCTTTTTTACTCGAGAAAATAAAATTTCCCAAACATGAGTTTTCTGCTCATATTTGTTTGGCTCTTGCAGTGGTATATATCAGTCTTCCTTATGGGCTTACATCCCTTCCATATCCAAGACCATTTCCCCTACAAATTTCTCAATTTTTAAGCATCTAAACAAATTGTTAGCATATCATAACATTTTCAATTATCAATTTCTCAAATATGTTTAGACACGAAAATAAATATTCCCACGCATGAGATTTTTGACTCATTATATTTGGCTCTTTCAACTATATATATATATATATATATATATTAGTCTCCCTTATGGATTACATATTTACCATATCCAATACCATTCTACCTGCAATTTCCTCAACTTTCTTACAGCCAAACAAGATTGTTAGCACTCATGCACATTTTTCAGTAGTTCATGAAATGATCTCAAAATTGTAATTTACCCACTATTCAATCATTTCCATCCATTATTCACATTAAAATGGAATTCAAACATTCATCGTATTATTTAAAATGAAACTATAATTCACTATACATGCATTATCAATACACCCAACTTTTCAAAATGCAATCAAACTTTACAAATAAATAAAACCAATGTGTCAATTATCATGGACACATCCACACAATGCATCCTTGCATTGATTTTGGAATACCATATGTTGATTCCATGTATTTAACCTTGTGGGTTGGAAGGTATGGCCCACCCCTCAATACATCATCCAAACTCTTCCCCACAACCCATGTAATCATTTGGATGCCTTCTTCTTCAACCCATACACAATAGTAGGAACATCATCCCTTGGCGCTATTTAGTGTAGGCAAAAAGGTTGCAGTCCAAACATCGGTCACATAGGGGAAAACCATTATGCACTTGGATGGAACTATAGCCTTTCCATATTCAATCTCATCATAACCTCACACATGACCATATCTAATGGCATTCATTGCTACAATAGGAGTAAAGTCTCATGACTTAACCTGGTTATGATCGCATAACCAATCGTAATGCAATATGTAATTAAATTTCTCATAAATGCATTTAAGAAACAATTAATATTTGCATACTCAAGGCCTATTACCTTTACATAAAATAAATTATTGAGATCTGACTGAGGGAATTCTTACCTCAATCACCTTCAACATTTATGCATCATAACAACCCCAAATGCATACTTGTATGGTTGTCATCAATTTATTTGATGCTACTTGATCAACTGGTACTGTGTAGAAGCTCACATGCTCCCTTTACCAACCTCTTGATCAATATTCCCATCATCCTTGTTTATCTTCATATGGATGGATACCATAAGAAACAACATCATCATGCTATAATCATTTTTCCTGGATACACAATCGATCAATAGTTTTATTCAATATCATAGCATCATATTATATATATATATAACAGACTACTCTTAGTCTATATTCATGCCACCAACATGTTCAGACATGTCCACATGCACAAATGCACATCAGTGTGCACAGAGCATTTGATCTTTGATGCCTATTTTATGCACCTGCATTATATCTTTATTGTATGCATCATGCATCAATTCTATCATGCACTCCAATGCATATCTATTTCATATTTAATTAATTATTTATCTTTGTTGTTGTAGATGGATGTCCTTGAATCCATGTAGAACCTCGTTGCCCTAAGCATTGCCATTATGTTCAATTGTGCACCATCGACCCCCCTTATACACCTGCTAGTCAAGCCTCCACTTGGCCATTCCACCTTTCCAGCCACTAGATCCACTAGTGTTGCCATCTCACAACTACTTCTTTTATGTAGAGAATCGGGTCCCATTTTTTTTTTGGCCAAATGATCAATATTCATAGTGTTGTAACATGCACTATTCCAGTCGAACGTTAACACTACAATCCACTTAAACACTCCACATTCCTTGACCAAACCAATCTTGAAACACCATTATCATTGATTGACATTTCAACATTGTGAAATATTTTTTTATGTCATCTTTCTAATATTCTTTGTCATCCATGGATTTGCTCAATTTTAAATACCTCTCTTCTCTTCATTGAGTGATTTACTGTGAAGCACTACTTGGAAATTTAAGACCACTATTCTTCAAATGGAATTGCTACATTCTTCCATTTTCACGTGTACCTTACTTCCACTTTGCACTCTAATAATAGACACAACTTTCTTGCTTTGGGTGTTTTTTAGATAGAATTTGCTAGATCATATCTAACAAACCCTCTTCCCGCATTCCTATATTTGCACATAGATATGACTCATCCACTCCATGAATCACACTTCATCTCATGACATCCTTTTTCCTTCTCTTGTAGCAAGCTTGTATCCTTCACTATATTTCTACTTTCAAGGATATAGAGTTCTTCTTAACTTCATGCGCTTGCAACGACATTTCTCACCTATTGGATTCATGCTTTATGTGATAGGTTCTATTGATTTTCTTTTGCAACCCAGTCAAACTCTATAGTAGCTGAATACTAATATCCCCTTTCTCTTCCTTAGACCTTTGTCAACCTTGCATCACTTGTTCTGCAGTCCTGCACTTCCCTTTGTAGCTCTTGATGCTTCAACTAACTGCACAAGCTTGAATTTCTTCATTGTCCTATGAACCTTGGAATTAATCTAGAATAGACCCACACAATTCTCAATTGTGAAAACTTATCCTCTTTCTATAATTCCATCACCCAACATTCTCTACTAGAGTGTTCCTTTGCTTATTAATCAATGCCTTGTTAATAAGCTCAACCACCTTTTTCCCTTATTTCGTTGTTTCACTTCAAGTGAGCCTCTATACTTATGCATAGGCATTATTATGAGTTTCAATAATCTTCCTTACCCATCAATCACCCCTGTCACTCAGCTCTATTACTTGGAAATATTTCTCCAAATTTTGACATTATTTGAAAAAATCTTCACATTGAGTAATTACATGGTTCATGGAATCTAATCCACTTCCTCTTGTAATTTTATGGAGAAAATAGATGCTCCCATGGAAAAATTATGAATCCTATTATATTTTCTTCGAAATTACCTTTCCAATGACCATACTCATGCTTCAAACTGATTTTTGAGCTAAAAGTTATAGCTTCTTGAAATTCCATTTTGCTCAATCGTGTCCTTCAAGTCCACCAAAACAATTCCTTGTAATTCCTTGAGAATCATTTGGCTTGAGACTAAATTTTGAGTGGATATCTATATTCTACTATCCAATATCTTTCCAAGGACTACTTTCTTGCTCAATTCTGAGCAACGAGCAGAAAGTTGTAGTCAACTGAATGTTGTCAATTTAACCCTTTTGTGCACCTTCTCCTAGCAAGTGCAAAATAATCTCAAACACCAACTTTTGTCACTTATAGAGGTAAATATATCAAGAACCAAGGAAAATTTTTAATGAGACATAGATAATACTGCTAAAATTAGAATCACAACAACTCTTATACTTTCAAACCGATGCTCTAGCCAAAATCCACAACAATCTGGAAATGACAATTTTGCCCCTTTGCACTTTCTCATGGGTTAGCAATTTTAGGCCTGTTTATGCATCCCTACAACAACTCCATTGGGATTTTGACATAATCTCAATTGGGTATGTATATGACTATCTTTGAAACAATCTGTCACGATTTTACTCTTAATCGAGCTCTGGACTGATAGTTACAACCCGTAGAAGTTTTGACTAATTGGCATTTTTGGTCTTGTATGCTACATGTGCCTTCTTTCTCCTTCAACACATTTTATATACCCAGAATCTAAATCTGGTACCATGGCTACATCTTATGGTTCAATATATTTCCTTAGGATGTTCATGGGCCCCAAAACCGACTCTTGAGCTAGGAGTTATTCCCTCTAAAACAAATATGGTACTAAATTTTACCCTTGATTGTTTTGGTTGTAACTCCCTCATACAAGCTTTGTTTGGAGAACAATTTAGCTTGTTGGAAAGCTCTCTCTGAGTTTTATCATTTAATAAGAAGAAACTATGTGTCCTATAAGTAAACACAATTTTATATAAAATTGATTTTCTAAAGACATTGTTTAGGCCCTAAAAATGCCCTACAAGATGAAGACCTTTGAAAACTGGAATTTTCATGGAAAAAATCACTAAATTACTATTGTAACAGTCTTTAGATCCAAGCCGTTTCTCTCAAAATCGGGATCAATCCCAATCATTGATCTTCCTGACCTTGCCAATCTGTGGCTATACCTCCACAAGCTTGTCAGAACTCTCTCTTTCTTGGACTCTTACCATCGGAAGTCCAAATTGTTGGGTACACGAATGTCTCCAAAATCTGCAGTCTAAAAACACTATACGACTCTTCTTGTCGAGAAACCTCCATTGAAACTTGTCATCATGTTTGAACTCTGTAGTCTAAGAGACTATCGTTCTTGCTCTAATGAACTTCATCCATCAAAAACCTCCTCCTTGAACGAACCTTTCGACAACCCTCCTTAGAAGGCTCTCAAAAACCATTCTTCCTAAAGCCATGCACTCTAATTCCACGTGGGATTCTCTGATTGACCCACTCTTGATGACATGTCCTCTGACATGGCACGCGGGATTCTCTGATTCTCCCACTCAAGACAACATATGTGTTCGATAGATCCAATGGTCAGACATTGTGTCGATCATCAACCTCGATCATCTTGAGCCCCAAATATATGCATTGTTTACCTCGGCCAGATTGACTCCCTCAGAAAGTGAAATCACCTATCCCTGAGCCTTCCAAATAGGTATTTCCGATTGTGCCTTTCTGAGAAATCCAACAGTTACAAGAATTATTAATCAATTACCATGATCATTTTAAGCTTGTGCCATTGGACTCCTTTCTTTGGACTCAACCTTATGTCTGACTCCGAAGTATTTTTTAAACCCTCTTTTTGAAGGCCTTTCGAGAGTGCCTTGTTATGATCCTCCTATGACTGAATCTCGACTGTTGATACTCTAGGTCGAATTAATCTAAGGTGTCAATTACTAAAATTTGTGACCACCTTGAAATTTACGATATTTCGACCCTCTAGGCTAAAATTGACTCTGCAACCTGCAACGCTACGCCATGAATTACCTTCTTTGATTGCTCTGAAGCATTGAAACTCGAAATCTGCTCAAAATTTGGGAATTTCACTTCAGTTCACCAATTTTCCCCCAAATTCATCACATAACAAAATATGTAACCACGAATCTTCTCAATTCGTAATGGCTCCTGGCCCATCCAAGATTAGTGTTGAGACTTGAGCTCCGATACCATTCTGTAATGTATTGAACAACCATACTCTGTCCCGTCACAATGGAAAATGACTTAGCCTGCTAAAAATGAATTAAAAATGCCCCAAACATATAACTAAAAAAAGGGGGCAACACACCCATAAAAACTACTGCAAACAACATGCAAAATCTATCCATGCATCTACAACATTTACAAATTCGTGAATGAATGCAACCCAAGAAGGAATAACACAACATTCATATACCATTTACACAACAGAATAACATAAGAACATAACAGAAAACACTTATATGCCAATAATTTACCAACTAGCTGTATATAAAGAATGAACCTCCCAGCCATAGGCATTGCTGTCCATTTTCTATGAACAACGAGTCACCCTTGAGCTAAGGCTATGAGTCCACAAGGAGATTCAGACCACTGGTTGTCCACTCTCCACACACAACAACCCCAAAACCTAGGTTTTATTCTCACAACAGTTCTAATACTCCAGCTCTCTCCTTTTCCCCACAACTTGCACTACCCAAGGAATGCACCCCCTTCATTTATCTTGGTCCCTCGGGTTGTATCATTCATTTATCATGGTCCCTAGCGCACTCAGTTGGCCAAGAATTTCTCAACTGGGAACTCTAGGAACTCATTCTTCAAGATCTCTCACAATAGCCTTCATAACGCTCTTGAGTCGTTTCCTCAATAGAAAAACACACTACAGGATTACCACCCACTTTTACAGGCACACGTGCCTCTTTCTCAACATTAAACACAACCAAACAATGGCTATGTTCACTATACCATGGTTGGTCCTCTTCCCAACCCTTTTCTCTTCCTCTATAGCTACCCAAAAATTGTTCTCCATCCAAAACGTGACTGTCCAAAAACTCTCCCCTTGGCCATGCAATTTTTCTCTCTTTATTTGTTTGTTTGTCTTGACTTACACTCTTCCCCAAGATGATTGTACTTATTCCCATGCTCTCCAATAACTATGGGATGTGACTCCTCACACCCACCCTCTTACAAGAATTAAATTATTAGCTTTCAACACACTCCACATCAAATTGGAAGGTTATATACAATGATAATGATTTAGGAAAGTGGGTTGGATTAATACCCATGAATAAATCCCCCTTGGACCCCTTGTCTCTTATGGAATCACATCCCCCCATCATTCTTCATTTGTTTCATATCGCAGTGATAAATTACTACTTTTTATTAATCATTTAAATGTACATAATATACAATTGGGCCCTTGGCCATATTAATCAATATAGGCTCTTCGCCCCAAGCATATCGGCTCACCAACATAAATGAAAGTTATACAATTACATTATAATTTGCGGGGATTAAAACCGGGGATGTTACAAATCCCAAGTGAGAATTATGGAACCAAGGATGAGAACATAACCCACAATAGACTTTTGATCACCAAGGTCACTAGTCTAATCAGAATTAGTGAAACCAACCAACAAAGGAGTCCCCTCAAACCTGTAATGAATCCCAAACTAAGTTGTACCATGGATATATTGAAGTATCTTTGTCGCTACTTCCAATGGCTCTCATCAAGTGTTTGCATATACCAGACAACAAGACCAACAACAAAGGAAATATCACGATGAGTACGAATCGAATACAAAATGCTACCAACTAACTGATGGTACAAACTTTAGGGGAATTTTGAGGTTAAAAACAAGACTCAAAACAAAAAAATGTATTATCAAAATAAACTTTAAAAGAACCAATAGCGGGGATAATTTTAAGGACGAAAATTTATATTAAAATGTAGAAACTTGAGCTAATCTTACTAGTCCTTAATATGCAAAATGTAAAATGTTTGACGATAGTTTTGTAAAAATATTCAAAATTTTAAGTATTTTATATAGTTTCTATAAAATTTTGGAGATTTTTAAGGAAAAATAATTTTATTCTATGGAATTTGGGCGAATCATTTTTAGAAAAAATGGAAATTGGCGAATAGTTTTTTGGGAAAAACTATGAAAAATTAGTCCATTGGCAAAATTTAGCCCCTAAAATCATCTATGGGTCCAATAGAATTCAAGATGATGTTAACCATAAGGGTAAATATTTTTTGAGGGAAAGGAATATAACTATTTTTTTAATTGTATTTTTGACTTGTCTTCTTATAGGTTTACTCAAATTTCAAGTGTAGGCAGATGTTGGATGCAGAATTAATTTTTGCATCCAACAAATATACACTATGCATACTTTTGAGATACCCATAGTGAGATAAACTAGAAATACATGAAAAAAATGTGTTTATGATAAACTAGAAATACATGAAAAATGTGTTTATGATAAATTGGAAATTCRTGAACAAAAAAGAAACACATTTTTTCATGTATTTTTAGTTTATCCCACTGTGAATCTATCAAAAGTATGCAGAGTGGATACTCATTGGATGCGGAATTTCATGTATTTTCAGTTTGTCAAAAACACATTTTTTCATGTATTTCCGTTTTATCAAAAACACATTTTATTGTGTATTTCCAATTTATCTCACTACGAGTCTATCAAAAGTATGCAAATTCTATGAAAAAAACATGTTTATGGTAAACTGGAAATGCATGTAAAAAACATGTCTTTGATATGTAACATCCTCGTTATAATCCCCAATTTAATTAATTCCTAATGTAGATATGAAATGTGGCTATGGCCAAACGATGTAATATGCAAATTGTATTTTTGTTTTAAAATAAATAAAATGTAATACCAGTTGTCGATAAACATGGACATAGATGGGAGGTGAGTTTTCCACAAGAGAAGGGAGTGTCTAAGAGGGGTCCAAGGGGGGAAATTATTTATGGGTATCAATTCAAACCCACTTTCTTGAATTTTATTTCCATTGGGGACAACCTTCTATTTTGCTATTGAGTGTTCTCAAAGCCAATCATTAAACTCTTGTAAGAGGGTGGGTGTATAAGTCGCATCCCATAGTTATTGGGAGCATTGGGATGAAGTAAAATCAACATTGGGCAGAGTGAGAAGACAACTAGCTTGGGGAAAAGGAAATTTATATGGTTAAAGAAGACAATTTTTAATGGTATGTTTTTGCATGAACAACAAACAAAGAATAGGGAAGAAGAACACTGGAGATGGAGAAATAAGGCTGGGTGAATTTTGGAGCACGTTGGAGCATTTTTTTAGTGTTTTGGAGATGAATACTAAAGAACCAGGTTGTTATGCCCAAAGAGTGAACTCCTGGGTGAATTGCACTATAACAACAAGTGATTGTTGTTGTTTTACTACTAGTTTTTCCTAGCAGTGAGTTCCCTTGAGATCCTAGTAGTGAGATTCTCAGTTACATGTGCTAGAGAGACATTGATAAATGAATGGGACACCATATGGAATGAGAGCAGTGAAGGGGTACAATATTTGGGTTGGGCAGGTCAAGAGGAAGAGAGCTAGTGGAAATCAGGATAGTTGTAGGAGAATACCAAATGGGTTGTGGGATATTTGAGTTGTGAGTGGACATTGAGAGACACCATTTTTCCTTGTGGATTCCTAGCCCTAGCTTGGGGGTGACTTGCTATTGAGATCTGGAACAATGAGTTTATGGTTGGGTGGAATGACCATCCCAAACAGTTGGTTGCACAACTATTTTTAAAAGATAAGTGTTTATATGTTCTTATGAGTTATTCTATGAGTTTAATTGTTGTGCATTTTCATTTGTGAATAGGAATGAATTATATGTTGTTGTAACGAGTTAAGTAGTTGCATTCATTTTTAATTCAACATGTTGTAGATGCATTAAGTTATTGGTATCATAATGGTTAATCTGTGTATAATTCGTAACTGGTAAGTTACATGAATTTAGTTAGCAGAAACATTTCGAATTTATGTGTATTTTGCATAGTAATGTTCCTTAGTTAAGTTGGGGGACATTACATGATAAACTAGAAATACATGAAAAAAAACATGTTTCTTGAAAAGAAATGTGTTTTTTTTCATGTATTTTTAGTTTATTTCAGTGTGAGTCTAACAAAAGTATGTCAAGTGGGTACTCATTAGATGCATAATTTAGTTCTACATCCAATGAGTGCTTACACTTGAAATTTGAATAAACCTATAAGAAGATAAGTTAAAAAAAGGATTAAACAAATAGTTTTCTTTCTTTCCCTTTGAAAATTCATAACTTTTATTTTGTTATTTTAACTATTATTTTATTATTTTCTTTAGGAGGCCCATTTTAGACCTCAAATTTCCTCTAATGGTGGAATCTACTTTAGGAGCAGTATAGGTGGCAACAAGTTTAACCCCAAATTGGAAGGGAGATGGGGTTGGCTTACAATCTTCCATGTGAAAGTGGCGAAGAAGGTCACATACATACTTAGATTGTGAAAGGAAAATTTCTTCCTTGGTTTGCAATACTTGGATCCCAAGGAAATAATGCAAAGAACCTAAGTCTGTCATTTCAAATTTCTTCTTAAGATTGGATTTCACATGGTTTAAAAGTGTAGGGTCATTATCAGTGGGGATAAGGTCATCAACATAAAATAAAAATAAAAAAACAAGTACAATGAAATGGTTTCCTACTTTTTTGGTATAGATATTGGGGCTAGAATGACATCTAGAAAAGTTGGTGTTAAGAAGAAATCTATCCATTTTAGCATACCAAGATCAATGAGCTTGCTTAAGACTGTAAAGATATTTCTTAAGGCGACAAACAAGGTTGGAGTTATTCTGAACATAGTTAGGAGGTTGTTTCGTGTTGATTTCCTCTTGCAGATCCCCATGTAAGAAGACAAATTTAGCATCCATCTAATGGACCGCCCATTTATGTTGAGTTGACAAGGGAAAGAACAAGGTGAATGGAATCCATTTTGGCTATAAAGACAAATATTTCATTATAGTCAATTCATTCAACTTGAGAAAAACCTTTGGCAACTAATCAAGCCTTATATCTTTCAACACTTACATATGATCCATACTTAGTTTTTATATACACCCATTTACATCTAACAAGTTTTCTTCCTTTCAAAGATTAACACTTCCATATGATCCATACTTAGTTTTTATATACACCCATTTACATTTGACAAGTTTTTTTCCTTTCAAAAGGGGTACAAGATCCCAAGTATCATTTTCCATTAAGGAATGATATTCTTCATTCATTTTTGTGTCCTAATCTAGATGGCTAGAAGCTTCTACAAATATTTCTAGATCACGAGTCTCTAAAAGTTGAGCCAAAAGATAGGAGGCTTGTTGGAACTACAAACGCGTGCAACGATGATCTATAGGATCATTAGAAAAATCACCAATTTCTTTGTGTGTTGTACAGACCTATCTGAGAAGTTGTGGTGTTGGTGTAAGTTCATGTTCAATGAACTCAATTGGACGAAGGTGAGCAAATGGAGGTGGATTTTCATCCTCACTGACATCATCTGAAGAAGAAACCATAATAGGATCACTAACACAAAAATTGGGAAGAGAAAATGGTATAAGCACTGAAGATCGCATAAACGTCGAACTAGGCTTGGAAGTCTAGAGATCCAATATCCAACAAAAATGAACTTCTCACTTTTAGGTTGTAATTCTTTCATTTTCTCATCAGGATTGTGAGCCCATGCTTTACTACCAAACACATTAAAGTGGCTCACATATGGTTTAATTTTATTCCATGTTTCTTCCGATGTTATATTTTTTAAAGTCTTTGTGGGAGAGCAATTTACTATGTAATTAGTACAATTGATGGCTTCCGCCCAATAATGAAGACTTAATCCTTTACATTGGATCATACAATTTTCCATTTCCTTTAATGTGAGGTTCTTTCTCTGAGCAACACCATTTTGTTGTGGCCTATATGAACAAATATGTTGTATTTGAATGCCCTGTGCAGTGCAATAAGTTGTAAATTTGTTGTTAGCATATTCACCTCAATTATTTGTTCTTAAC
>SNQJ01S0131248.1:0-25860 GCA_010110895.2 Picea sitchensis | reverse complement strand
CATATTTATAATACCTTAATTTTCTTTTTTTCTCTTACTCTTTATCACACCACATTTCTCCTTAAGCTTTGATTTGATGATATTTTTAATAGTATATTTATTCTACAAAATGTTGTCTTCCATGATTCCCCAATAGTTTAGCCAAGACCGAACATCTTTATGTCATCCTCTCTTGAGTCAATGGTGGTTACGAGTTGAATTTGAAGAAATTTTAGGAATCCTCTTGTCTTCCATGTTATTTAACTTGTTATTATACATTAGGTATCTATTCATAGTCGTTCCCTCAATGGGGGAGAGGCTTGTTTTTAAGAGGACGATGGGATAGGGCGCATTTCCTTTAATTTTGAGATTACAGGTTATTAAAAAAAAAATTATTTTCTCTATCTTTCTCCAGGATTGAATAGAGATACTACAACCCTAGACTTCACATCCATAAAGAAAAATCAGGTGTCACAAGAGTCTCAAAGAGGAGTTTCTTCTTATGCCAACTCCAAAGATTGGTTGATTTACAATTGTTTTCAAGCCCATAATAATATTTCCATCCCCTAATAATCCTTTTCTCAAATTTGCTATAATTCGAGTTGAGCTTGTGGTCAATATCAATTCCAAGATATTTGTATGAATTCACTTCTTCCAAGTTGTTGTTTTCATATACGAAGGTATCATATGTGATCTTATTGGATTTAATAATCATGACCTTAGTCTTATCAGTATTAACAGTCATACCCATATTGGAGAAAAAATCCTTAAGGATTCTTAATTGATTTTCAAGATCGTGGGGACTCCTTGCCATCAGAACGATATCATCAGCATAAAGAAGAATATTGATGACTATATCAGTGAAAGTAGGGCCGACACAACCTGATTTTTCCAAGAAATCTTCTAATTTATCAATATATATGCCAAAAAGGGTAGGGGACAAGGGACAACCTTGTTTGACTCCAATATTGTAGTTAATCTCTTTTGACCAACCCCCAGTGTTTCTAAACTTATCAATAACATTATCATACATCCTTATTGCAACATCCCTCAATTCGAGAGGAACTTTTATCTCTTCCAACCTATTCCAAAGGTTTTTCCTAGGAACCATGTCAAAATATTTTCTAAAGTCGACAAAACAACACAAAAGATTGGTTTTAGTATTGTGGAACTCATATGTAATGATCCTAAAGATAACAAGATGGTCCGCAGTTGAATGATATATCCTAAACCTAGCCTGTACTTTATCTCTTTTACCGTGACTTTCTAGCCAAAGGTTAATCTTCTTTTCCAAAATAATTCCATAAATCTTGGCTAAAATCGAGCTAATCATAATGGTCCTATAATTAGAGGAATGTTTCTATCCCCATTTTTAAAAATAGGAACAATGAGGCTTTGTGTCCAGGGTCTAGGGAAGCCATGCTTGACTAATAAATTGAAGATCTTGTGTAACTGAGGGATAAGGATAGGCCCTCCAATTTTAAAAGTTCCAGTTTGGTATCCTTCAATGTCCTTAGTGTTCCCATTTGCAAGCTTCTTAACCCCAAACTCTATGTCATCTAAATTAAAAACTTAATCCTCTGTAGGGACAATAGGAATGGTGTCCATGGAATTAGGGAACTCGTAAAGACTTTTAAGGTAGGAATTCCAGTCCCTTAAGGGAATAATATTATTTTATTTAGTATTGCAGTTTATAATTTGGCTCTGGAACTTCTTAGGATCCAACTTATAAAGTTGTGAAAGATGATCTTTACTTTTATTGATATAGTACCTTTTTTTTTTTTTAATTAGGGATTTGTACGTATTTATCTTATCAAGTTTTAAGGACTCGTTAGAAACATCCCTAATGGTTTTCATAGAAATTTTACATTCTTTATCATACCAAGGGTTGGCCGTTCTATTATTATTTTTATGGGACACCTCGAAAGAGAACTTTTTAATATAAATGGAAAGGGTATTTGTAAAATTATGATAGAGTTATTCAATGTTGTCCTTATAAGTTATGAGATTTAATTTAATATTTAAATCCTTTAGGAAAAGGTCAACTTTACTTTTTTCAAAGAGTGATTGCATTTGATTATCAGAATTATCTTCAATGGCACCCATGTGCATGGAAATGTTTAGAGTTAGGGTTAAAGGTTTATAATCAGAGTTGGGCTCATGGTAATTTAAAAGGTTAAAATTTGTTATTTTATTGGAAACAGGGATATCATATATCACATAATCTATGACACTACTACCAAACCCATGAATAAAAGTCATTTGTTTGGAGTTTGGCAGCTTCATTACTCCATTGCAAATTATTAGGTCTTGATAGTTGCAGAGCGTGACCAACTCAGTACCAAAAAAATTCTCAATTAGGTCTTTAGAGATTCTTTTGTAGCTATTAGATAAAACAACATCCTCGTCTAGCCATAAAGGATTATGGTTGGAATCATTACTTAAAAGAGTAACTTGTTTAGTTGCAGTCCTAGCATTAAAGTCTCCTAGAAGGAGGATATTTCCTTCATTTTTGAAACTATAATTATCTTGTCCTAAATTATTATAGGGACAACTGCTATCTAGATTGTTTCTCTTATAAAAAGTAGAATTAATACGTGCAAAATAGCAAATTTCTATATACATATTCTTAGCATTGGTGTCTGAAATTTATGTCCAAATGTATTGATTGAGAGGGTCTATCTTATGAAGTTGAATGTGAGAAGAAATGCTCTTTCTAATATAACAAGTTATTCCTCCTATCCCTCTACAGTGGGACTTTTTGTTACAAGTCAACCACAAGAAAAATCCTTCTATGTTAGGGACCTTATACTTTCTCCCAAGTTTCAACTAGACAAATAATATCAATGTCACTTGGGATCCAACTTATTATAGGACCTTTGTGCCATGGAAAGCCACGACAATTCCAAAAAAGGATCTCGAGTGTCCAAAATTCTTGTTTATTATTATCCTTCTAGTCTCTATCCCTCACAACAGCTTTTCGATTTCTAATTATTGTCCATCTTTCCTGGCTTCTTTTACCTTTTGAACTTCCTTCCTTAATTCAATTTGGTCTTCAGGAATGAGGTCTTCATTTATAAATATTCTTGGCCCTTTTAAGCTCAGAGATTTACTGAGTCTCTTATATTTATAATCATTAAAACTTACTTTGACATTGTTACACCTTATTTTGGTTACCTTAGTGATCACCTAAAAATATTTATTCATGTTCCCTGAAAGTATTAAAAGAGAATTTCTCCATGGGAAAAGTGATTTGCTTTCCTCTTTCAAAAACCATTTCAAGGAAGGTTGTCGCACCCTGCTATATGCATGGGGTGCGACAATGCCTGATCGGTGCACTCTACATTGAACCTGGACTGTGACATTGTCACGTGCTTCTTTTGCATAGGGTGCGACTATGCTTAAAGCATGGGAAAAGTCAAATTTCACGAATGTTCTAGAAGGGAATCTTCTAGAAGATGAGGTGACCTCCAATCGATTTGGATCTTACTCACCTCTCTGATTTGGTGGGATCATCCTAATCTCCTCATCCATCTCTATTTCACACTATATAAAGAGGGATCTCTCATGGAAAATACTAAGGTTGAATAGGCTAATATCTGTGTGGAGATTTCTACTTCAGATTATTCTTGAGAGCTTTACTTTAGTTCTTAAAGTTAGATTTTGGATCTTATTGATTCTAGGCATTTGGAGCAAAGCAAAGATCCATTGAAAGGGAACCTTGCAACATCAAGGCATGGGTTGTATTCTCCACTTTCTATACATTTAATATAGTAATACATTTCTTCCCTATATAAGCATCTTGTCTTATATTGTATGATTCCTTGATCATATACATATACTTCATTAGAATATATATATTTGTGTTTCCCCTCTTTGTTGGTTTGTGATTCTTAGACATGCTTACTATTTTGAAAACCCAAGGAAGGAACTACAAGGACAACTATTGGCCCTTGGTTATGAAATAAAATGAAGATTAAAGAGGAAAAGATGAAACACGAATTGTGCGGAAGGAATATTGACTGAGATCAGGTCAAAGTGGCCAAAGAAGCAGAAAGGACGGAGTGAAGTTTGAGAGAGAAATTCATTGGACGAGGAGATCGAGGAAGACAAATAAGCAAGGAATATGGATCTTGGACAACTCAACAAGCAGAAAAATACACTAGCAGATGCTTTGGAGCACCTCACGGGAAAGAAGGAAAGACAAGTTGGCTAAGCCCGGAAAATGCGGGTCAAGTTGACCTAGGGTTTTAGACACCTAGGGTTTTGGTATCTAAGGTTTTGACACCTAGGTTTTGGCCTAAGGTTGTTGGTGAGCTATTGTAATGTATAAATAAAGGTCAAGAGGACTTGAGAGGGGGTTTTTCAGAGTTCATTGGTTAGAGGTGAGGATGAGCAATTGTTGTTATTATTGAAGAATAATATGGTGTGGTGAGAGAAGTCTGTATTGTAAGATCTTCAGCTGGGCACGAAGATCAACCCTGCAGCTAGGTGTGTAGGGAGTGGGGAGAAGAGAGAGAGGAAGAGAGATCTAGAGCTAAGTGCACAAATAGAATTGTATGCTTTCATTCAATATATTATAAATCGCAGTTCTATGGATGTAGCCCTAGGGAGAGGGTGAACCGCGTATATCTTGTGTTATCTGGGATTGATGTTGTGTTCTTTACTTCTGTCATTCTTTTATTGCATTATTATAATAGATCTGAGACATATTGTATGAAGTAGGGTTAAGCCGATAAACAATATCTAGATGTTGTGTTGTGTTGCATTCGATCCACTCTGCATTTCCCTTGGTTGTAGACACTTGTGTCCTGCAACCCCCTATTGCTACTTCAGGTGATACTGCATCTACTTCGTAAGTGTTGCCAAAAGTTCCAGTAGTTAGGGATTGTTGGTGCGCTATTAAAGCTGAACCCTGGGTCTACCCCTGTGCCAACAACAACACTAAAGAGGATCAAGTGTCGTTTAAAAGTATGTCACTTGTACCTCACTAAACTAGTTCATATGATAATGAATTTTAAGCGAAGTGCGTATTATGTTCTGTTTTGTTCAAGTTTCCTGTGGAAGTTAGGGAGATATGTTTGTGTCCTCACTTACCGATTAATCTGATAACAAAAAATGCGACCATACTAGGTAAATAACTTTATTTTAGTTTTTTGCCTCTCATTTTCTTTTAGCTTGACTTATTTTGGTCAAATTCATTCTCCGAGTCTGTGGGTGATCCATCTAGACTCCATGTGTCTGAAGGTTCAATAATAAATTTTGTCTTTCTTTCCATTTTCCTTTAGTTTCATAGATCATCACATTGTACTATATAGATAGATTGTGACGATCCTTTGACATGAAACTCTACTGGTGTAGACCAGTGCGACGACATCGTACTATACCATATTGGTAGCATGTGACGACCCTATATCGTCACACTGTTCTCCACTACAACCCATGGAAATTCCTGTAGGAATTGTTGGAGATAGCCATTTTTTCCTTTTTCCACCCAGTTTTGCCTCAATTGCCTAGGATGAACTTATGATACCATTGGTTGATTGATTTATAAGTTTGAAGCTTGCATTTGATTGATTTTCGTAAATTGAAATTTTTAATTTGTAAATTTTGCAAGTTTTGATTTTGATTTTTGCCACAAGGGTATAATCTCTAGATCTCAGTCCTGCATGTTTGTTTAAAAAAGAGTCATTGATTTATTTGGAGTTTTGGATTGTTTTTACTTTCTGGATTGTTCATTGATTGAGAGAAATTTTTGTTTGCATTTGACAAAAGGCTTTCCTATCATTTCATTTTTGTCTACATTATGGGTTTGATTTGGGTATTGTGTTGAAAGTGTGTTAATTTTCTTGGATTACACTTTCTTTTCTTCATTACATCTCTAATCTGATTTGAGAAAGAAAGAATTGAAGTCATTCTTATTTTTAGTGATATTTCACAAGAAAATTGTTCCATTCAAAATATTTGTTAAAAGAGAAAAGTGGAAAAATTTTGTAGCTTTTGGTTATTTGGAATTTTGTTCATTCAACAATTGAGAAATTGTGTTTCATAGCTTTTATATTTCAAAAAGGGATGTCTTATCCCTACTGTAATTATATTTCATCGAATTAAAAGATTGCATAATCATCTCTTCTAGCATCTTATTGGGTCAAGGTCACATACATAGTCAATTTCATTTCCATTTCCCTTTTGAGTAAACAACATCCTTTAAAATACAACGTAATTTTAAAATTTATTAGCGACTTTTATTTTCTAAAATTTCTCTTCACCAACATTAGCTAGACTAGTGCTTTGGAATAGGTTGTAAGGCAAACTCTCCAAATCATCAAAACACACAATAGCATCTTGTGACAGGGAGAGTTCAAATCCACTTGCTACATTTTGTCCTGGGAAGCCCTTCTAACACAAGGGTCAATCATGAGGTCGCATTAAGACTAGCAGAGTTACTCACCTTGCTTTGTTGGTGTTAGTGTAGAGATTGTGTGTATTATTGGGGGTCACTTGAGAAGAAAAACATGTGGGGACCTTCTCGAGTTGATTTTGGGCTAGATACCCTACCTTTGCACATGGATCAGACTGTTGAATGTTTCCCCAGGAATCATTGTCATAATTGGTAACCTTAGTAGCCTATCTCTTTAGGATTTTTACATGAGGTGACTGTGGAGGGGAAAGTATTCACGGTAATTGGAATCGACGTTGGCCAAACTCACTCGGGCTCCTTGGAGGGTATACCCACGATTATGTGTGGAAGCTTGCACCAGGCTGTAATTCTGTTAAGCAAGTCATCAATGTAACTTTTCCACTCGCTTTATCCCATCCCCTTCTTGTTTTGATTTTGTGACATTGGATTTCATCACCAACTAGTGACTTAGACATAAGAAGGTTTATTTTCATGCTTGATTTCAAGATTTTATTAGTGAGTGTTGTTTGTTTATCTAGTTGGACATAGATTTGTTTTGTTCTTTATTTGGTGCAGCCAACATTGGCCCTCACCGTTCACATAGGATGAAAGGGATACCTCTGGAAGATTATGTCCTTTTTCTTCCCAACTCACCAGAGGGCTCTCCTGAAGGATAAATCAATAACTAGGTAGCCTCTGACATTGGAAGTTCGACTCCTTTAGAGGAATTCATACTTCCCATAAATCTATTATTGAGTGTTGTACAAGATCCTCATTTTCTTCGGATGAATTCATTGGGATACCTTGTTGTTGAAGAGAATATTGAAGTACCTAATAGACCTAACGTAGAGTCTGGAGTAGACAATCCACTTTTTCAGAGTGAGTCGTTTAGAACCTCGATTCACACTACTGGAATTTGTAATCCTAGATCTGTCCCTATCTGTTATTTTTAGATAACTTCTTCAGGACATGATATTTTTGATAAAATAGCATTCTCACAATCACAAACGCTTCTAACTTCCGCTGCTTATACAATACCTTTAGATAATTTTACTGGCACAAACAGTAACGTCATCACAGTTTCAGACCAATTATTGATTGGTTCTCACTTGAGTCTTCCTCTCCAGATCACAAAATCTACCATGGTCCCACAAGCTACGCATGTTTCTATTGGAAATGTGGTCATCACTCAAGCTCCCATTGGAACACCACTTCTGCTTAGATCAAATTCGTCACTTCCCCCTAGGTATAACGCTTTGAATACTTTTATTGTTATTCTTTCCCAGAATCCATCCGGAGGGTCTAATCCTTTTGTTCCTCCTGGGTATAATGTTGCTAGTCATTTTATTCCTACACCTACCCAGGCTCTCTTTGGAGGACCTTACATTCCTCTTCCACCTTTACCTGGAGGATCTAGTCGTCCTAGCCCTAGTAGCTCCAATCTAGTTGGAGGCACCAGTGATTTTGTCGCTTCTTGTTTTCAAATTCCTATCAGGGATGATTTTAAGGATGGAAATTTATTTCAAAATGTAGAAACCTTGGCGAATCTTAGTAATCCTTCATATGCCAACTACAAAATGTTTGGCGATATTTTTGTAAAAATATTCAAATTTCTAAGGATTTTGTAAATTTTGTATAAAATTTTGGCGATTTTTAAGGTAAAATAATTTTATCTTATAGAATTTGGGTGAATCATTTTTAAAATAGTGAATAATTGTTTGGGGAAAACCATGGAAAATTAGCCCATGAGCAAAATTTAGCCCCTAAAATCATCCATGATTCCTGTTGTAGGCCAACCTCAATTTAGGGGGCAATCTCAAGTTGGGGGGAAACCTCAAATTGGGGGACAACCTCAAGTTGGGGGGCAACCTCAAGTTGGAGGCCATAATGCAATTTATCGTAAAAGTATACCCGGATTACAATCTCAACCTTGGAATCTCCCTTTCCAAGGGAATCAACAACCGTCTGGGGGAAACATCCTCAAGTTAATTATTTTGTACCCCCTAATCTCAGACAATCATATCCAGGTTCTATGAATCCTACTTGAGGTCAAAATTTTCAGTCTAATGTTCCTTTCCAAGGGAGCATACCTAATCAACCAACCCCTGTTGGCTATTCCACTCAAATTCCTCCACAATTGAATCTGTAAGGACTATCTAACTATCTACAAACTGCTTATGATCATACTGGTATACGTACGTGACTTCCTCCTCAAAACTACCAGTTTCCTCAAGTGAATAAACAATTTCCTTTTCTTGCTACTTTGGATATACTAGATTTATCTAGGATTTGAATGATCCTATTTTGCATTCTCCTTATTGGCCCGTCATATTGGCCAAATTGTCATCTGACATTCCTAAGTTTGACGGTTGATCGAGAGAAGACCCAAATAATCATGTCATGACTTTCCATCTTTGGTGCTCGTCCAACTCATTGATGGATGACTCTATAAGATTACGAATTTTCCAATGAACTCTTACGGGTTCGACAGCCAAATGGTATATTCAGTTACCATGAGGATACTTTAACGACTTCAATACCCTATCCATGGCCTTCTTAACACATTATCAATTGCCATTTCAATATGAGACAGTAACTGAAATTTTGATTTCATTTAAACAATCCTCTTCCACTCATATTTATGATCATATCCATGAGTGGAGGATGAGAAGATGCTTAATCAAAGTTCCTCTTCCTGATCAATTTTTGGATCCTACCCCAACACCTCCAGTAGCTTCTTATGTTGTTGATGGAGTGATTGAAAATTTTCATGCTGAGACTCAATTTACACAAGCCAGTCATACCAATCCAAAATCTACCAATGCTAATGTACCAAATACTCCTTTTCCTACTCCTTCTCCTGGTAAAATTTTTGAAGTTAATTCGGTTCAATCTATGTCTACCGGTAAAAATAAAAATAAAAAGAAAGGGAAGGGTAGGAATAAGGAGGACAAAATAATAATTAACAATATGAGAAACCCAAAAACACAACTTCTTGATGAAAAGGATAAGCATAAATTGTTTGCATGTTTACAGGCAGAGTGTGCTTGTCATTGATGGAAAGAACAATAGCGACGATAGCATGATTAGAGGCAGAAAGCATCCTCTGCGTGAAATCATCTTATGCTCAACAAAACCCACTGCGCGACAAAATCCTCTGCATGACAACATCCTATCTGAGACAAAATCCACTGCGCGACGAAATCCTCTATGTGAAAACATCCTATGTGCAAAAACATCCTATTGCGAGGCAAAATCCACTGCACAATGACATCCTATGCACGAAAACAGCCCAGTGCATGACGAAACTGTTGCCTACAATCTTAGGAGGACTAGTATAGGGCACAAAGATGGAGTTTCCAAAATCTGTAAGTATTGCAAAAGGAATCAAATCTCAGGAGGAATAATGTAAGTGTGTGTCAGGGCCAAGTGTGTGGAAGGATCAAAGGTCGAGTCCTTTGACACTTAGAAATTATTCTAAGTCAGGAGGAAGCGTAAGCTGAGGAGGAGGAGCGAATGATCTGTTCCGTCAGATCAAAGTCTAGACAGGAAGAGCGCACAGAGGAGGAGATCAGTTAGGAGCCATCGGATCTAGAGAACTCATGGCGAGAGATCAACATTTCATTGACTCATGATCTGGAGCAAGTTCCGAAAAATCAAAAGTTGGGAGAAGGGTGGTGAGTATTCCTCCAACTTCTCTAAACGAGAAGTCCCAATAAGATATGGATTGTTGGATCACAGGGGGTAGTGGGTCGTCGATCTGACATAGAGCATTGAATCGGGAATTGGGAGTTTGAAGAGTCAGGGTTGGCTCACGTTCAACACCTAA
This sequence comes from Picea sitchensis, assembly GCA_010110895.2. Lineage (NCBI taxonomy): Eukaryota > Viridiplantae > Streptophyta > Pinopsida > Pinales > Pinaceae > Picea > Picea sitchensis. The sequence goes on along the minus strand of SNQJ01S0131248.1, from coordinate 15,652 downwards.
CATGTGAAATCGCAATTTGATCAGAGTCTTCAATCTAAGGGAGAGCATGGACCATTGATCTGGAAAGAAGCGAGTTGAGGTGAATCATGTTAGATTACCCGATACACGAAATTGCAAAGCACCCTTTTGACTAGCAAGTGGTCACATCCAAGGTCACATCAGCAGAAAAGTAAGGAAAGGATCTAGCATGTCGGTAGGCTCCACATCGGAGATCACTGAGATCGTGAAGTGCCTTTGGTCAGGCCTATGGTCACAACTCGTGATCACATGAAAGGAAGGGTTTTATCCAGAAAAGATAGCGCCCACTATGTAGTTTTATTGGGAAGGGAAAAGGTGCCAAAGGAATCAACGCACAGAGGTTCTCGAGGTAACTACCAGAACGGACTGATTTTTTCTGCTAGAGAATTTGAAGAGGCTTCAGGGTGATCACTAGAGGAGATGAAGAGCCTCAAGGTAACTACCAGTGGTATGAAGATTAGTCATAGAAACAATTGACATATGGAAAAGTGTCGAAGACTGTAAATGCCAGAGAAGCTAAAGAATCTCAACATAATGACCACTGATGATGAACAGATTTAGTATAATCGCCAGAGAAGACGAAGAGTTGTGATGATGATCTTACAGAGGAATTAGAGTGAGAAACACATGCAGAACATAAAAGAGAGTGTTATTTTTCTGTGGAGGCAAAGGTGTGCGCAGGAAAAAGGTGGGTTACATAATTTTGAAGTGGTGATCAAAGGTATAGTAGAGAAAAAGCAGAGGCAACACAGAGCATAAAAAGGTAGTTGTTGCATAGGACGAGACGTAAGTGGAACAAGCAACAATTGCATAAGACGAGAAAGAAGTTGAACAAGCAAGTGTTTCGAAGGACAAGAAAGAGCAGAGCATATAAATGCTACAGAGGAAAAATCGTAGCAGAACAGAAAATGCAAGGTATGCGCAGTGGAGGACACTGATGCAAGCGAAGTAGAGTAGTGTAGTAGAATAGTGATGAGATTGGTAATCCATTGATAAACATTGAATTACTGTAATAAATTTTTGTAAGCAAAGATTTATATCTCAAGGTGGTAGGGAGGTGCGAGGGAGGACTGTTGTCCTCAAAGTTTCAAGTGGGTTCTTGAACACAGGGAGTTGTAGCTTCCATTTGGTTGCAGCCAGAAAAATCAGTGTGGCAGGGTGGTGCAAGGGAGAAAAATTGTTCTCTGTTATACAGGTTGGTGCCTGTGTGACTGGAAGTTGGTGCTTCCATCTAGTTGGTGCTGGAACACTTAGGGAGTTGGTGCTTCCTGCTAGTGGTTTCTAGAGAAACCAGAGAGTTGGTGCTCTCAGCAAGTTGTAGCTTCATGTAAATCAAAGGTAGTAGCCTCATAATGAGTTGAAGCTCATAAGAATGATAATGTACAGAAAATAAATATTACTTATAATATCAATAATAAGAGGTTTTTCCCTTTATGGGTTTCCTCAAGAAATATTTTTCTTTGAATATATCATGTGTGTGATTGATGTTGAATATTCTATTTCTTACTTCCCTGCATTATTGTGATCGTCATTGAGTGTTATGTAAAGAGTTTGAAAAGGGCATAATTGTTTGAGCAAAGTGACAAATAATTCAACCCCCCCTCTCATTTTTCCAACAACTAGTATCAGAGCACGGTTCCTTTTATCTAAGGGTATATCCTAGAGCTTAAACATGACTAGCCATGAAGGAACTTCAACCAATAAAGCCCCCCTATTCAATGGAACAAACTTTTCCTTCTGGAAAGTTAGGATGAGAACCTATATAATGGCTTTAGGTGCAGATGTATGGGATGTGGTAGAGACTGGTTATGTAAAGCCAGCTATACTAGCTTCTAAGGATGACAAGTTGGAATTCAGCTTCAATGCTAAGGCTATGAATGTTATTCTGAGTGGGATTGCATAAGGATAATTTGTAAAAGTCGTGCACTTAGAATCTGCCAAATAAATGTGGAACAAAATCATTAGCAGTTATGAAGGTAATGAGAAGGTAAAGGATTCCAAGCTTCAAACCTACAGATTATAGTTTGAACAACTAAATATGAAAGAGGATTAGACTATTGGGAAGTACTTTCTGAGAAGAACTAGTGAATGCCATTAAGAGTCTTTGTGAGAAGTTTGAAGACATAGTTTTAGTCCAAAATATTTTAAGATCTTTGCCGGATAGGTTCAACCCAAAGGTCTTTGCTATAGAAGAAATTAATGATCTAAAAAATCTACCTTTTGATCAACGTCTAGGAATGTTGACTGCATATGAAATGAGAATAGGTAAAGATAAAACCCACCTCTAGAGAAGCATCATTTAAATAAGATAAGGATGAGGATTTTGAGCCTGATGAAATTGAAGAAAAATTTGTGAGAAGACTAAAGAAAGGATCAGCCAAGTACCAAGGTAAATTGCCCTTCAAATGTTTTAACTATGGAAATATAGGTCACTTTGCATCTAAGTGTCCACACAAGAAGAATGACTAGAACTCTAAAGGTAAAGAGAAGTAAAAATTCAAGAGATTTGGTAAAAAGAAAAGTTTATGTGTAAACAAAGATGACTCTTCGGGAGGCACAGATACTGACTCTTCTAGTGAAGATAAGATTAATGAATTTGTGCTTAAGGCCAAAGAGGATAATGATAATAAAAACACAGGAAGTGATGTTAATGATGAAGAAGTTGTGGTTCATTGGGAAGGAGAACTAATCAGTGCCCTACAAGAAATTGTTAGACTCATATTTAATAAGAAAAAGATAAAACAATTGTTGATTCAGTTCAAGAAAGACAGAAAAACACCTGATGAAGACCTTGTCCTGCTAAAAGTGGAACTAGAAGAAGCAAGTAAAATAGAGGACATTCTGAAACAACAATTATCAGAGAAGAAGGCAAGATGTGAAGCATTGTAACAAGAGGTAGTAAAAACCAAAAAAGAGATGGAGAAGTTTAAATCATTGTATCTCCAAAATATTCCAATAATTAAAGCCTGAACAGAACTAAATGACATTCTGAGAAAACAAAGATATCCTTTGTTGAAGACTGGTTTAGGTTATGTAAGTGGTTCAAGCAACAAACAGTCAGAAAGAAAAGAACCTGCAAATATAATCATGTTCCAAGTAAGAAAACAATTAGACCATGTAAGTACTCAACCACCAAAAGCTAATAAGGACAAGATGATCCCTGATAAAAAACAAAGATATCAGAAGATGGAGCAACAAATGTCAAGAAGAAGGCCATCCTTCAGGTACCAAAATTTATTCCATGGTTACTGCTTCTACTGCTCTAATTTTGGTCATAAGATTGCAAATTGTCAAATTAAGTTTAGAGACATGCAACTAAGGAGATAAAGGAATAAACATTTTTTGCAACATAGAACCAAACAGCCAATGAGTAGACAAAATTGCACCAATCACTTTTACCTATTGAACAATGAGCTTGAATGCTATAACTGTCATAACTTTGACCACAAAGCTGCATATTGTCGCTTAAGGAACTATAAGCCAGATTTGAATTCCTCTGTTGAAGATGTCAAGGTTTGGAAAAAGAAAGATAGTGAAAAATGTGGTCTAGTACTTTCATCTCAAAAACAAAAAGACCCCTGGTATATAGATAATGTATGTTCCAAGCACATGACCGGAGACAAGGATAAGTTTCTGTCTATAAGTAAAAGTAAAACAAGAAATGTGACTTTTGGAAATGATGAACTAGGTAAAATCAAGGGTAAAGGGATGGTGAGTTTGAGTAATGGTAAATGAAAATCCTAGGATGTTATGCTTGGGCTAAAACATAATTTTCTTAGTGTAAGTCAAATCTGTGATAGAGGATGTGAAGTGGTGTTCACTTCCAAGGATTGTAAGATAAAGTCTGTAAACTCAGGTCAAGTGGTGGCTAAAGGCATAAGGGCATAAAATAATGTATATGCGTTGAAAGAAGATAAATAAGAGTGTCATCTAAGAAAACATGATGAATGTTGGTTATGGCATAGAAGACTTGGACATCTAAACTTTGACCACTTAATCAAGCTCAAAAATCTTGAGGCAATAAAAGATCTTCCAATAATATCAAAGCCACAAGACTATGTGTGTAAACCCCGCCAAGTAGGAAAGCTAACCAAGACACAGTTTAAATCCAAGAGCTCTACTTCAACAGAGAATACACTCCAATTAGTTCATATGGATTTATGTGGACCATCAAGACAGGAAGGCACAAGGAAGGAAAACTACTTTATGATGATCATTGATGATTACTCCAGACTTACTTGGGTTGCTTTTCTCAAAGAAAAAGGTAAATCATTTGAGAAATTTAAAATATTTAAGGCTTTAACTGAGAATCAAATAGGAAAGAGATAAAAGGAAGTAAGATCAGACGGAGGAGGAGAATTTATTTCAAATGATTTCAAGGAATTATGTGATAAACACAGGATCAAGAGAGAATACACAATCCCAGGAACTCCAAAACAAAATGGATTACTTGAGAGGCAAAACAGAACAGTTCAACAAATGGCCAGGTCAATGATGACTGAGAAGAACATTGGCCAAACTTACTGGGTAGAAGCAATACACACAACAGTCCACATTCTTAACAAATCCCACCTTAGACCACATAGTGACAAGACACCTTACGAATTGTGGTATGGAAGACCTGCTTCAATCAAACACTTCAAAGTCTTTGGGAGTAAGTGCTACATAAAGAATAATAATGAAAACCTTGGAAAGTATGATGATAGAGTTGATGAAGGCATCTTCTTAGGATATACTACCAATATTAAAGGATATAGATTCTTTAATAAAAGATTTCATGAATTAGTTGATTGCATTGATTTAAAAGTTGATGAAGGAGTCCCAGTGAGAGAGGAGATCAATATTGATTTTTCTATAGAGAACATAACTGAAGCTGAAGATGAACAGGTCCAAGAATCAAAAAAAGAAGACTCTGAGTCAGCTAAAGATACAAATACCTAGGAAGACACAAATCAATAGACAACATCAAATCCTTCCTCCATAATTACTCAAAAGAATCATCCTGCAAGTCATATAATTTGTGAGAAAGACAAAGGTGTACAAACCAATAGAAGGATAATCAAAGACAACGAAAAATCACATATAGCCTTCATATCCATGGTGGAACCCAGGAATTTTAATGAAGCCAGTAAAGACATAAATTGGTTAAAATCAATGAATGAGGAACTAGACTAGATTGAAAAGAATGACACTTGGGAACTCATTCCTAGGCCAGGAGATAAAAATGTAATAAGATCAAAATGGGTCTACAAAAATAAGATGAATGAACGAGGAAATATTGTAAGAAATAAGGCTAGATTGTTCTGCAAAGGATATGCTCAAATAGAAGGACTAGATTTTGATGAAACATTTGCACCCGTAGAAAATATTAGAAGCTATTAGAATGTTTCTTGCCTATGCTTGTCATAAACAATTTAAAATATATCAAATGGATGTCAAGTCATCTTTTCTAAATGGAGATCTAAAAGAAGAAGTCCATATGAAACAACCAGAGGGTTTTCAACTGTCAGATAACCCTGACTTTGTCTGCATGATGAAGAAAGCCTTATATGGGATGAAACAAGTTCCTCGTGCTTGGTATCACAGACTGGATACATATCTTCAAGACAAAGGGTTCAAGAGAGGAACAATTGACAACAATCTGTATATCAAAACAGAGGGTAATTATTTTCTCATTGTGTTGGTCTATGTAGATGACATCATCTTCAATAGTAATAATGCTTCATTGGTACAATGGTTTTCTTCTTCCATGCAGTCTGAATTTGAAATTTCTATGATAGGGGAACTGTCATTTTTTCTTGGTCTGCAAATTACTCAGAGGTCTTAAGGTATATTTATTTCTCAAGAAAAATATCTAAAAGAAATGTTGAAAATATTTCAAATGGAAGATTCTAAACCTATGAGCACACCTATGGTCACTAGATGTAAGTTAAGAAAGGATGATGACTCACTTGATGTTGATCAGAGTTCATATAGGTCTATGATAGGTAGCCTATTTTACATCACAACATCTCGTCCAGACATAATGCATGATGTTGGAATGGTAGGAAGGTATCAGTCTGCACCTAAACAAAGTCATTTGTTAGCTGTCAAAAGAATATTTCGATACTTGAAAGGAACAATGAAATATGGCCTATGGTATCCTAGGAATCCAAATTTTCAACTATCAGTCTATTTAGATGTTGATTGGGCTAACTGCATGGATGAAAGGAAAAGCATGAGTGGAGGTGCATTCTTCTTAGGAGACTCCCTTGTATCATGGTTGAGAAAGAAGCAAGGTTCCATTTCCTTATCAACTACAGAAGATGAATACATTGCAGTTGCCACTTGTTGTACCCAAGTATTGTGGATGATTCAGACACTTGTAGACTTGGAGGTAAAATATACTACACCAATACCAATTCATTGTGATAATACCAGTGCAATTAGTGTGTCAAAGAACCCTGTATTTCACTCCAAGACCAAGAATATACCCATCAAGTATCACTTCTTGAGGGAACAAGTGACCAACACTGTTGTTTCTTTGCATTATATTCCATCCAAAGATCAGATCACTGATATCTTCACTAAACCGCTTGCAAAATCTCAGTTTGCGTATCTACGCCAGAAGTTGGGCGTGATCCCATTATCAACCTAAGAGAGTCCATCATGTCAGGGGGAGTATGTGTTGGTTGAATATATGATACCTCCGAAAAGTACTGAAACAGCTCAGGGGGAGCATGTTTTTTCTTTAACATTGATGTCAAAGGGGGAGAAAAGGAGTGGTTTGGATGCTGCAGTTGGAGGTCCAAGCAGAATAGCACAGTATTTCAGGGTTGCCATCAATGCCAAAGGGGGAGATTACCAACATGTTTACAGGCAGAGTGTGCTTGTCATTGATGGCAAGAACAACATCGACGATGGCATGATTACAAGAAAAAATCATCCTCTACGAGAAAGCATCCTATGCGCGACAAAATCCTCTGCACGAAGAAATCCTCTGCGCGACAAAATCCACTGCGCGACAAAATCATCTATGCGACAACATCCTGTGCATGACAACATCCTACTACACAAAGAAATCCACTGCATGATGACATACTATGCGCGACAACATCCCAGTGCGCGACAAAAATGTTGCCTACAAGCTTAGGAGGACTAAAACATGACACAAAGCTGGAGTTTCCAAAATATGTAAGTATCGCAGAAGGAATCAAAGATCAAGAGAAATAATGCAAGTGTGCACGATGGCCAAGTGTGAGGAAGGATCAAAGGTCAAGGCCTTTGACACTTAGAAATTCTTCTAAGTTGGGAGGAAGCGTAAGCTCAGTAGGAGGAACGACAGTGAGCATTGGATTGAGCACTATGAATGATCTGGGCCATTAAATCAGAGTCCAGATAGGAGGAGCGCGCGGAGGAGGATATCAGTTAGTAGTTGTCGGATCTAGAGGACTTGTGGCAAGAGATCATCATTTCACTGACTCGCAATATGGAGTAGGTTCCGGAAAATCAGAAATCGGGAGAAGGGAGGTGAGTAGTCCTCCAACCTCGTGAAACGTGAAGTCCTGATAATATCTGGACCATTGGATCACAGGGGGCTGTGGGTTGTCGGTCTGACACAGAGCATTGAATTGGGAATCAAGAGTTGGAAGAGTCAGGGTTGGCTCACGTTCAAACACCCGACATGCTAAATCATGATTTTATCATAGTCGTCAATCTAAGGGAGAGCGTGAACCGTTGATCTAGCAAGCAGCGAGTCGAGGTGACTCATGAAATATTACCCAATACGCAAAATCGTGAAGCACCCTTTTGACTAGCAAGTGGTCACAGCCAAGGTCACATCAACAGAAAAATAAGGAAAGGAGCTAGCATGTCACTAGGCTCCACATCGGATATCACTAAGATCATGAAGCGCCTTTGGTCAGGCCTATGGTCACAACCCGTGGTCACATGAAAGGAAGGGGCTTAGCCAAAAAAGATAGCGCCCACTATGTATTTTTATCTGGAAGGGAAAAGGTGCCAAAGGCATCAACGTGCAGACGTTCTCAAGGTAACTGCCAGAACAGACTGATTGTTTCTACCAGATAATTCGAAGAGGCTTCAGGGTGATCGCCAGAGGAGTTGAAGAGCCTCGAGGTATCTACGAGTGGTATGAAAATTAATCATAGAAATAATTGACAGATGGAAAAGTGTCGAAGACTGTAACTGCCAAAGAAGCTAAATAATCTCAGCATAACAACCACTGATGATGAACGGATTCAGCATAATCACCAGAGAAGGCAGAGAGTTGCCATGGTGATATTGCAGAGGACTCAGCATGAGAAACACATGCATAACAGAAAAGAGAGTGTTATTTTTCCATGGAGGCAAGGGTGTGCATGGAAAAAAGGTGGGGTACAAAATTTTTAAGTAGTGATCAGAGGCGCAACAGAAGAAACATAGAGCATAAAAGGGTAGGAGTTGTGCAGGACGAGATGGAAGCGGAACAAGAAGCAGATGTGCAAGACGAGAAAGAAGATGAACAAGCAAGTGTTGCGAAGGACAAGAAAGAGAAGAGCATAGAAATGTTGCAGAGGAAAAATCACAGCAGAATAGAAAAATCAAGATATACGCAATGGAGTACATTGATGCAAGCAAAGTAGAGTAGTGTAGCAAAACGGTGATGAGATTGGTAAGCCATTGATAAACACTGAATCATTGTAATAAATTTCTATAAGCAAAGATTTATATCTCGGGGTGGTAGGGAGGTGTGAAGGAGGATTGTTGTCCTCAGAGTTTCAAATGGGTGCTTGAACACAGGGAGTTGTAGCTTCTATCTGGTTGTAGCCAGAAAAACCAGGGTGGCAGGGTGGTGCAAGGGAGAACAATTGTTCTCTGTTATACAGGTTGGTGCCTATGTGACTAGAAGTTGGTGCTTCCATCCGGTTGGTGTTGGAACACTCAGGGAGTTGGTTCTTCTTTCTAGTGGGTGTTAGAGAAACCAGAGAGTTTGTGCTCTCAACAAGTTGCATCTTGTAAATCAACGTTAGTATCCTCACAATGAGTTGAAGCTCATAAGAATGATAATGTACAAAAAATAACAATTGCATATCATATCAAGAAGAAGAGGTTTTTCCCTTTATGGGTTTCCTCAGGAAATATCTGTCTCTGTATATATCATGTGTGTGATTGATGTTGAATATTCTATTGATTACTTCCCTACATTACTGTGATCGTCCTTGAGTGTTTTGTAAAGAGTTTAAAATGGGCATAATCATTTAAGAAAAGTGAAAAATAATTCACCCCCCACTCTTAGTTGTTCAACATAAACCTTGTTATCCTTGCCTCATCTGTGGTGAGGATAATTATATGAAAGATTGTCCACGACCTGCTGAGTTTACTAATTTCCTACAGGGGACCGGGAAACCTCCTACACCCATCATCTTGTCACAACATTTTCCTTATCAGCAGCAGGCACAATTGGTAATTCATGACCAACCTTCTCCCTCTACCACATCTTACGTACTTATGTGTATTGGTGACTCTAAGAAGAACAAAGTTGCAGTCGCAACTCAAGCCAAATATTATTCTCCTTCGAAAGAGAAAGTTGATGATTTACCACCTCCGTTGGTTCAAACTCCTCCACCAACTTCACCTCCAAACAGTCCTCTTCATCTCGAACGATCGGGCCTAGATACAGTTCTTCATCCTCCTCCAAAGGGCATTTTTCGAAAGTCTTCATTTAATCCTCACACACGTGCTACCCAAAACTACAGTATTGTAAAATACCTTGCGCAAGCACCCTCTGCGATGTCGACTCTCGAAGTCCTTCAAAGTTTTCCTACTCAATGGAAGACCTTGTTAAAGGCTATTGGTGGAATTGATCCTACCGATACTAATTTAATAATAATTGACTTGGAAGATCATAATCCAAGGCTTCCTCCTCAATTAGCATTTCAAATCCAAGTTGTTGTGGAAAATAAGAATATTTGTCAAACCGTTATTGATGAAGGAGCCTCAAGTTGTGTTATGTTTGTTACTGGATGGAATGTTATTGACTCTCCTACCCTTACCGAGTCGCGCAATACTCTTAAAGATTTTAATCCTACATGGTTTAAACCTTACATTGTTCTTCCTTCATTGTCTATTATGTTAGAAGGTAAAGCGGTTAATGTCGAGGTTGAGGTATTTGATGCACCTCTTGATTACAACCTTCTATTTGGCCCTAGCTGGATTGACTCCATGCACGTAGTTGTTTCTAATATTTTTTGAGTGTTATGTTTCCCACACCAAGGAAAAATCATTATTGTTGATCAACTGGCCTTCATTAATTCAGATTCACGTACTAGCAACGTACCTTTTATCTCAAAAAAACCTCACGGATATGAGAATGTCACTGTGGGTCTTTTAAAAGATTCAACCTTGATGGGTACTTTTCCTATCCCACCACCCGATATTTCTCCTCCTTTTGTCACCTCTATTAACATGATATCAACCTATGTTCGTGAAACCCCTGAGTCTTATGACCCATGGATAGTACCTAGCTCTGGTGATTATCTTCGTTATGGTGACAGAATTATTTTAAGTCTGGTGGAATCGGCTTATCAAGCTATTCAATCGATGACTCCTTTTCCTCCTTCTCTCAGTGACACATCTCCTGATCTGTTCCATGTGATTTTTCCTACTAATGATATGATCATGATGGTCATGTCCATGGAAGATACTCCATGGGTCGATGGGCATCATCGTTATATTCTCTTCCTAGAATGTGAGACCATAGAGAGTTACCAATGGATTTTGACTTCGTCTACCGTTGTTTTTATTTATTATGTTCCTGAGTTAACACACAATGTTTTATATGAAGGGAACGTGAGTAATATCTCACCTACCATTCCTCTTGACATATCGATTAAACTCGGAGTCATGGAAAATGTTCATATCAGTGCCTGATGTTCTACTAATGAGATCTGCACTTATAAATCCCTTTTCCAAGAATTTTGTGACGTTTTTTCCTAGAGTTATGAAGAAATGCATGGTATTGATCATGATATTGTTGTGCATGATATTAAGACTTACCCAAACGCTAAACCCATTCGACAGAGACTTCACCCAGTACATCGACATAAAGTCGTTATTAATCTTGAAGTTGAGAAACTTCTTAAAGCTGGCTTTGTCTATCATATGGCTTTGACCGATTGGTTGTCCAATCTTGTTCTGGTTAAAAAGAAACAAGGCATGATCTGCATTTGTGTAGATTATAGGGATATAAACAAAGATTGTCCCAAAGACAATTATCCAACCCCTTTCAATGACCAGATTGTTGATGACTGTGCCGAGAGTGAAATATTCTCGTTGATGAACGATTTCTCCGGCTATAATCAAATCAATATTTTAGCTGCAGATCAACATAAGACCACTTTTATTTTCCCTTGGGGAAATTTCGCATACCAGAAAATACATGTTGGTCTCAAAAACACTGGAGTGACTTTTCAACGCGTTATGTCTTATGCTTTTCATGACATTAAGCACTTCGTACAACCATATCTAAATGATCTACCAGCACATTCCTTGTGTCATCAAGATCACCCAACACATTTACGGGCCATTTTCCTACGCTATCATTATTATTGCATACGTTTGAATCCACACAAATGTGTTTTTTGTGTGGAATCCAGACGAATTCTTGGTTTTATCGTGTCTATACGTGGGATTCGAGTAGACCCCTTAAAGGTTGAAGCTATTCTTATTTTACCTCCTCCTCCTTCTACTCTATGCCAACTCCAAACTTTTCAAGGGAAGGCAAACATTTTACATCGATTCATTCCAAACTACGCTGAATTAACGAAAGAATTTACTCAGCTTCTCAAGAAAGGTTACAAGTTTGTATGGGACAACACTGCAAACAAAGCTTTTGAAGCTTTGAAACTCTCCTTAACCCATACACCATTGTTGTTTCCACCTGATTATAGTCCAGATTACTTATTGTACTTAACGACTTTAGACTCTACCATTGCTATGGTTTTATTCCAAGAGGATGATTCACACGATGAACATTTTATATACTATTTGAGTCAGAGTCTCACGACTACTAAAACCAAATATGTACATGTGGAGAAACTGGGATTGGAGGCTGTTCAAGTTGTTCAACGTTTTCGTCACTACATCCTATTACCTAGAACCACGGTCATTTCCGATTGCAACCCCATGCAACATATCCTTACTCGGAAATTGTTGGGGGGGGAGTACTCTAAATGGATAGTTATTCTCTAGGAGTTTGATTTGGAGTTTGAATGCGCCAAGTCAAAGAAATATTTGGTTTTTTTCGAATTGATATGTGACCTTCCCTCTACTGAGACAAAGACTGTGACAGAAGATTCCTTACCTAACGAATCCCTCTTTATGATCAGTTCTGATGACATATGGTATGAAGATATTATCATCTATTTCCAGACCCAAACATTATGACCCGATCTTTCTAGTACAGATCGTCATCGTATCTGGTATCAAGCCTGTCAATACATTATCCTTGGTGATACCCTTTATCGTTGTGGTATTGATTCCATATTGTGACGATGAAGCTGAGAAATGTTTGAATGACTGTCACTCTAGAGCATGTAGCGGTCATATGTCTGGGTATGCCATTGCACAAAAGCTCTTACGAGCTAGTTATTTCTAACCTTCATTGTTCAAGGATTGCATTACTGTTGTTCATAAATGTCACGCTTGTCAAACCTATAACAATAAGATATGATCTCACCCTGCTCCTCTCCACCCTGTAGTTTCCGTTGGTCCATTCACTAAATGGGGTATTGATTTCATGACATGTAACCCTCACTCGACCGGGGTTCATGGATACATTATTGTAGCTGTGGATTATTTCACTAAATGGGTCGAGGCGATGCCTACATTTGATAATACCAAGAAAACTGCAGTGGTATTCATATTCAATCATATCATTACTATATTTGGTGACCCTCAAGCCATCGTTATTGATCACTGTAGTCATTTTCACAATTTCATGATGTCTGAAGTTACCGAGAAGTTGGGTCTTCGACATGAAAACTCAACCCCCTATTATCCACAGGCCAATGGCCAGGTTGAAGCAATCAACAAAGTTCTTACTAACATGCTTCGATGGATGGTAGTAATTCATAAGTCAAAATGCCACACAATGTTATTCTCATCATTGTGGGCCTATTAGACATCCATTTTCCACAGGATTCACACCTTTCCAGTTAGTATATGGTATGGAAGCAAATTTTTCGATTGAATGTGAAATCCCGTCTTTGAAACTAGTTGTCGAACTTCTCCCTAACACCTTAGCTAAAGAGGAACATCTTTTGTATTTGATGCAATCAGACGAAACATGTCGTGATGTTGCCTTAGTCATTGAAACCCATAAAAAGCGCGTCAAAGCTCAATATGACAAGCATGTCAAACTACATAATTTTTTTGAAAGTGATCTAGTTCTTATTTACGAGAAAGATCATGATTTGTTGGGGGTTGGTAAATTTTAGCCCATGTGGCGGGGTCCTTATATTGTGAAATGAGTGTTGAAGAAAGGGGCTTATGAGCTGGTAGATTATGATGGAATTCCTTTGAGTGAACCTAAAAATGGGCTTTACTTGAATAAGTACTATTCTTAAATCATTTTTGCATGAGTGTTGTGTATTGTTTTTAGTGTATCATACTCTTGTGTGTTTTTTCATTTTTGGTTTCACCCTTCAGCTACTTACCTTGCGTTGTGCCTAGTTTCTAGATGTCGGTGTCTTCACTACCCTACATTGACTTTGCTAATGGAGCTAGTCACATTACTCAAAACTTAGCATTGGTTGCTTGGGAAATCTATGCACATATGAATGAATTAATCAGTCTGCAAGGTGTTTTCCTTGGTCATGCAACTAACAATATCGCGGAATACAATTCAATTATCGAGTTGTTAACTGACACGGTTTCACTTGAAATCCATCATCTTATTGTACAACTTGATTCATAGTTAGTAGTACTACAGTTGAGTAACATTTACTCTATCCAAATTCCTACTGTGTTAAGGATATATTTACGAATTCGTCTCTTGGAACGTCATTTTGATTACATTGAATATCAACACATTCTTAGATGTCTAAATACATTGACAGATGCATTGGCTAATTATGTGTTAGATAGACATTTGATACATTTATAAAATCCAATCACACTTTGTACATAAAACAAGTAAGTCGGTAGGAGCCTTATATTTATAACAATAAGAGTTTACAAAAAGTGTTTTTGTCTGAAGACCAAAATATCGAAAATGTGAAGCTCACGGCTTCATATACAAAAAGCATCAAGGATGCTACTCGCTATAACAAGCGACTTCCCATGCTACTCTATGTAGCAGTCGACCGATATATGTGGATACGCCCACTTTGTGGCGTAGGTAATGCCTAAGGAGTTCATCCACAGTAGCGTCATGGACATGCATGGTTAGTCCCTCCAGGTTCTGTTCTATGGCCTCGAGGTCCGCAACAGCCACACCTACTATAGCACCTCTCTCTTCGCACCTCTAGATGGGAGATGATCTCGACAGATGATAAGGCCCCACATATACATTGATGAGAGCACTCGATTAGTCATCGAATAAATAACACACAAACCCTGTTATATCATTAAAATAACGAAAACATTATATAAAAAAAGATTCCTTCTTACCTATGTTCCCCCACTGGGACCCGTCAAGGAGAGCCATATATGGATCTCCACGTAAATCTACTCCAACATACACATAATATTCAACTATGAGAAGATGAGTCATCAGCGATTGGAAGAAAATATCGTCATATTTGACGATGAGAACACTTCCATGTCGAGCCATGAGATCTACCCACCTCTTCATCCTTAGATCATGTGGAGCAGGTATACCCCAATCCACCTACAGGCATAGGACAAGGACCCTCTCGAGGAATAAGGATACCAAAATACACCCATATACAAAAAAAATTAACCCACCATTTCAAAACTTGGTAAGTTTTGTCTTCATGCTTTTTAGGACCCCTTCGCACCAGTTGAAGACCCTAGGATCCATGCATTCTATGGCATACTGAAAATCGCTCTACAGAGCCATATGAGGAGCTGCACTCCCTGTCATGCGAGTAATAGTGTAAAGGATAGTCCGCAAAAGAAAATATCAGACATCCCTTATAGCTACCTCCCCGCTATGTTTCTCAGTACCTGGCACACAATGATGGCGAACGTAGTAGTCCATAGGCTCACCTCCACCACTATTGTCTGTAAGTGTCACCCGTGAACCACGATAATATAGTCATATCAGAAAATAGATATCCTCGATATCTATTGTGAGTGTGTGGACACCCACACGAAATTCTTTCTCATTCAAATCCCACATGTGAATCAAGTACTCCAGTAGTTTCAACTGGGCTCTCATGCCCTGAATCTTGAAGAATTTCAGTAACCCACATTGCCTAAGAGCCATAATTGTTCTCGGGTCATTCCTGATGAAGTAATCTTCTTCTTCATCCTCTCGTTCACACCACTCCATCATCTTGACCAAGGAAATCCTACCAAGAAACCATAAGATGAGATTAGAAACATAAAATTCTTTCCTGGGAGTTTTTTCTAGTTAGGTTCATCTTTTTTTAATTTTTGGATGCGAATGTCGCAGGGCTGCGCATTCGCG
>SNQJ01S0131247.1:0-15254 GCA_010110895.2 Picea sitchensis | reverse complement strand
AAGAATACTCTTCGCAGTTACATTATTTTAACAAGATGATCGATGACATTTATTCTTATAAGAAGGCTATGTTGCACTGGCTTCCAGAACGAAGGAATGTGTCCAGAACAGCTAGAGCACACCCCAAAAAACTTTAGGGGATGGCAGGTTGGAAATGACAATAAATAAATATATATATATATATATAGAATTCAGCAAAACATGAATAATGAAATAAAAATAATTTACAGCATAGATATCCAATTGGCAATTATGAAATCAAAATACGAAATTCATATAGCTTCAGAAATCCCTTCATTTTACCAACAAAAACTGTGATAAATTATAATAAGAAATTATAAAAACCTCAAAGTCTGGTAATTCCATTTCAATGCACCAAAGTTCAATTGATTGTTTCAAG
Organism: Picea sitchensis; assembly: GCA_010110895.2. Taxonomy (NCBI): domain Eukaryota; kingdom Viridiplantae; phylum Streptophyta; class Pinopsida; order Pinales; family Pinaceae; genus Picea; species Picea sitchensis. Next base: position 14,854 of record SNQJ01S0131247.1, on the reverse strand, counting down.
TTTGCTGGCAGCTGCAGTTGAAATGTTCAAACTTCAAATTTCACACTTCACACTTCAGCCACCTCTTCGCAAAGGGAATTCATACCAATTCCAAGCAGGCAGACTGAAGGTTGATTTCAAGTAGATGTGAAAGTGGCTGTTTGAAGGTCGATCCTGATTCAAAGAAGCTATAACAGGCTGAGTGAAGGCAGCTACAACAGTCTAAATGAGAGAGGGAAGGCCAATTCCAAGCAGAGAGGGCAGCAGCAGCTACAACAATGCCATTGCTAGTGAGTCAACACCGAATGGTCAGAGAGGGCAGGCGACTCCATGAGGTAATGGAAGTGAGAGTGAATGGAGGAGACTCGAGAGGTTAGTTTAGGATATCCTTTACCCATCAGGACTTGTGATTACCATTTATTCACCTTTTCTTTCAATCTTTGAATGTCCATGGGTGCTCCAACATGTGGGACAGCCTGGCATCCCCAAAAATTTCGAGGGGCATGGGGATTGTACCCTAAATGTACCCAAAAATCCTCCAGAATGAATCAGGTATCGCTCAACCATCCCCACATCCCTAATGGTGTCCCCACGAAAATCAGAACATTTCCGAGGAGCCCCCAGGTCCCTGAAACACCAGATTGGCCAATACAAGGATTTTTAAGGGGGGTATGCGTCCCCGTGCAGCATAATAAGGTTACATAGTCATGGTCAAAGGATCCCAAGTTTGGAACAAGTAACAACTTTTTTCTATTTTCATACCTACACCAACAAATTCCCATCAGTTCTATAACTGAAGAAAATTTCTTTGTTTTTGTTGAAACAAGTTCAACAAGATGAAGGCTACTCGAGGCAAAGAAGTGCAAGGTAACTTAATTCCAATGAAAACATTGTTCATTGCAATTGGAATATGAGATATTGCAATGTGAGTATTCATCAATGTATAAATCACATTACTAAGGTGTAAAGTGGACTCTGATAAAATAATCTTAAATTTCAAAGAAAAGCGGTACTATACTAACAAGCATGATGAAATAGATAACTCTCAATTTGATATATATATAACAAAACGAAAGTATAGAACTTGTCAACTTCAAGATACCTGCCTAACGCTTTCAGCATTGCTGCAAGAAGTGTTATTAACTTGAGCATATTTCAGGCTTGAATCTTCGACTGAATGTGTGATCTAGTGTTCATTGAAATTTCCCTTGCATGGAAGGAAGATCAATTAATGGTGTAGAAGCTTTTGCAGAAAATGCCAGGCAGCTTGTACACCTTCATTTGGTTCCTCAGTGAATTACATAGTATGTTATCTTTGGAAAGCATCCTGCTTTGGTGCTCACTCAATAAGTGATATCCACAAAGCCACACCCATTCCAGACATCAATGATATCAATTGAAGCAAGGTAATTTTAAATGATGTCCCTTTATGGTGCATTTCAGGAAGCACTCCGACCATTGCAATATAGATAAATCCACCAGCTGTGAATCCCTGGGCATTGGTCAAAAAAATGCATTGTTTGATCTTAGTTTCCATACAACGTGTGACAGACTTGACAGGTTGCAATTACTACTTGCATATTCCATTTGACAAGAACTTTCTAAAATCCGAATGTTGTGTGCTTCACATGTTCATATAATGCAACTGACAAGTTGCTACCAGTAATTTAGAACAAGGGAGACCCATGCTTCTCTGCTTATTTGGAAGAGGAAACTAATTAATGTCCATTGATGCCATAGGGGTTAATAGCAGCTTTGAATTATCATCAACTCTGTTCAGAAAGCTGTAAAATGAAGTGCTATTTTTTTAAAGAAAATACAGTTTTGTCTAATCAAAGCTAACAAAATAACTGATTACGTCTAAAGAACATGCATAGTAAAAAAAACTTAAGATGGGATAGATTTTGTTTACCTCTATCCATGATGAATGTCCTGTATCTTTTCCTATTAACAGTGCCTGCTCAAAAAAAGAGTTGAACATAACATTTAATGTACTCGTTAAATCCTACAAGGTAAAGGAAAAGCAACACATTTAAAATATCCTGATGAAATTGGCAGTAATATGAATTCTTGTACCAACCAATGCAGTTCCTGCTAATGCGACCAACGCTGATAAGAAATTGAAGAAAAGTGCCTTGAAAACACTGAAACCTGATCCCACCAGTATTCCAAAATCCCCAATCTGTCCAAATGTAGAGAATGTGAGAGAAAAGTTGATGTGAGGAGCTGATTGGAAGTTGGAACATTTCATAAACAGGAGATGCTCTAAAATATCAAACAGGGACCAGAATCTCTTCATTTTTTATTAATTTCTTTCATGGCAATATCCTGCAGATCTCGTCCTAGTAAGCTAATTCATGTCAAGAAGTCCCCCAACTACTCCGTGATTTAATTATATGACATTGAATGACTAATTCACTACAGTAAGTTCAATAGACTTACTAAAATGGATACAAACTATTCAGTAGTGTGTCTCACCTATGCACAAGTTATGTATAATATCAGTAAATTAGTTGAAAAATGGAATCATAATAGAATTGAAGTAATGGTGCATATCCCAGTAGCAAGCTGTACACCCTACATAGAGAGAGAATGGAATATAACTCCAGCTTCGATTATGATTCGTATCATGCAATATTATGATCAAGAATTTGTGGACTTCTATGTGTTCATTAAACATTGCTATGATTTAGCTTTGTACGTCCGGTAGAGATGATTGGGAATGGAAATCAAACATTGTTTTCATTTTTTACCATAATCTCAGGTTGACTGCACACTAATGAGGGTAGTATAAACTTTAAAACTTATCCGTCAAGGACTGTGAAGTAAAGGGTTACACTACCCCAGTTTTCCCAGTGTGTACACTTATTCTGTAGATCTCATTTAAAAACATAGTCTTTTAATGATGGCCGTAAGAACAATCTACAAACACAGTGCAATGGATTAGCAACATACAAGAACTGATTCTTCTTCAAAACCTCAGGTTGACTGCATACTAACCAAGGGATGATCAACAAGGCAAGCACATGTGAGAAGACCACCAAGCAGCAAGCACAATTATCCAACCAAGGAGAAGTGAGACTTTCCCAACCAAAGACCTCCATCAAACGATCCGATGCCATGAAGAGAAGGGGCTCCATTAAAATGTATCCCCCCAAGTCGATCCAATGCTCCAAGAGTACCAGCAGCAAATTTCCATCAATGCGATGAAAATCACAATGTGGAACCTTATACAATATGAGGTGTAACAGGGCCCACAGGTGAACTAGTATGGTTGGAAATGATTCCAGATGACCTAAACATAGAAAAACATTCTCTTGCTCCTCTCTACTGTGATAAGCAGAGTGATTAAATTAGCCAAGAATCCAACTTTTCATGCTCATACAAAACACATTGACATTCATCATCACTTCATCAGGGCATACATTTTTACCAAATATCTCAGCAGGGACAAGTTTCAGCTTTTCAGAGAGTAGATAAGAGTCCGAGCTAACAGAAGGAACATTATGGAGGGGTGTTATTATAATATTCATTCTACTGTATTTTATTTGTAAAACTTATAAGGTATATATATTAGTCACTTTAATAACAAATTATTATCAAAGAGACTTGATAATGTAGGATTAGGTATAGAAGAATCTATAATCCTTGCTCTAGAAGTTTCCTTGTGTGTGTGTGTACTATCTTCCATCTTAATCATGAGAAATAAGATCACTTTCTCTTGTTCAAGTTGGTTTTCCAGCTTTCTTGATTCCCTTATCTTTCACATCCTAAAACCTCTTTCTTCTAGTTACAAGTACGACTTGCACAACTCATCATGTCTTCCGTTTTGCCCCATTCAAGTTTACAATCAATGCCCAATTCACTATTTGATCGGCTATCCACTTCACAAACCAATCTTCAATAATTCAATGTATGATAATGACAATGAAACTGAGTAATCTACTGCCATCGATCCAGCATCATGATCCAAATTGTCTGATAAACGAATAGAGACTGAAATTTTTACAGTGCAGGAAAATCTTGAGAGATTGCCATGTTTCGAAAGATTATGGACCAAGGTGACCTTGATTCACAATACGATTCTGGGATAAGAAGATACTGATGAAGATGTCCAGTGTGAAAATTTTGAAAAAGACCCCATTCCACAAAATAACGTGACTTTGACCAGCATTCTTAAAAATCTGAAGATATTGATGACCCTCATCAGGAACACACTTTAAAGACATTGAAGACAAAATCTGACACTCATATTAATGCATTTGTAAAACAATAAGAGATGGCCATCGGCTCCCCTCATCCTTTACACCTCAACATCTTGAGCTTTTATCTCCTACTGATCTTGATGGCGGGGACCTCTTTGACACACTCTTTTCTAACATACTGGCCAACAACTGTGAAGTCACTATACAAATTGGCTCCATTTCACTTCATCACGTTGTTCCTGATATTTCTACCGAGGAACTTTGTAGTTATTGAATAATAGTGCATCCTCACTCTGATATACATTCGTTTCTTTCTTTTGTAGGGTCACTTGGCCCACCCACTTTCTTCAAGGCATAAGTATCCACCTCTTCAGCTCAGATGCATCCCTCATTTGCACAACTTCAACACTGCAAGCAAGTCAACTTATCCTACTTCATTGACAGAAGCAGTGGTTGATCAAAGAAATCCTTTACTTACACTGGCAAAGACCAGGATGAATTGGAGAAACATGTTGACTTACTTATAACTCAGTAATGAAATTAATGCCAATAATTTATATTAACCTAGAACTTGCTGATATAAAACTGGAAATTATGCAATTTAATCTACAGCTGAGTTATACACCAGAAAATAACAGCAGAAGCATCCACAGAAACCAAGCATAAAATAGACAACACCAGATATTACTCTGGAAACCCCAGTGTGGGGAAAAACAGCAAATAGGGGGCTTTATTGGCTCTTGAGAAATTGATATACAGCAGCAAAAAGCACACCAGAAAATTTCTTACAGAAATTATCTTCCTCTGGTAGCTGTACGGCCCAGCTCAACTAGCCTAGCAGATTCGGCCCTTGCTCAGCCCAAGAGAAAGAGTTGTACGGCCTGCACAAATTGGCCCAAAACAGCCTCATAATCAGCCTGTACGGCTTGGGACAGTTCGGCCTCTTTTTTGGTGCGTCGTATGGCCTATATGGCCTCCTTTCTCTATTGTGTATGGCCTGCCTTCTGCTGCTATGCTTGTTGTTGTGAAGTTTGCTGCTGAACCTGCTCTTTTCCTGCAGAATCGCCTCAACCAAAGCTCCAACACGGCCCTCTTTCTCATCCAACGATGCTCTCAGCCAAGCGCCCCTCTTCCTCTCACTTGTTCAACCTCACAAATGAGAATCTGTGTCCTCTCACCCTCAGCCCCTTCCTTTATCTCATCTTCAACAACCTTTTCTGCCTTGATTTGTGTGCCAATGCAGCCTCCAAGGCTCCAAGGAGGTGCGCCCCCTTTGGCTGGACCCCACAGTCCACTCACAAGCCCATCAGGTGCACCCCACTAGACCTGGGCCGCACAATCCACTCAAGGCTGAATTTTTGTTGATTGCCTAAGTTAGACTTAGGCTAAGATAACTAAGGTTGATCTGGTTCATTTTTGTGTCCATCAACTAGCCTAGGACACATAGGCATAGCTGAGACACCTATCGAGCTACAAAAAATAACAGTCCCTCTTAGCAAGGGACGTGTCTCCACCCAGATCAATCTCTGATCCCATCAAATCTGTTCTTGTTGTTGTTGTTCCCTCTGAATTGGAAGACATCCTTGCTACCTTCATTGCACTATGATTCGATCTCCTGCTTTGTTCATCTATCAATGTCAGGTCATACCAACTGACAGTCTTGGATGAAGCCACTAGTCCACTAGACTCAGCCACTGACACGGAGCTCTGATCCAAGATTCCCTTGGACCCAACTATAGGTTGTCCCGACTCCCAACACCCTGTACATCATACCTGTCCCGATGCCAAGCCTCACTGCTACATCCAAGGTCGCTCCCTCTGATTGTATGAGCACCTGTCCATCCTCGAACATCACTACATACCCCATCTCCTCCAGAGTTGATACAGAGAACAAATTTACCCTCAGCTCTGCTACAAACATCACCTCATCCACCTCCAGAGAACCACCTGACTCTAGCTGGAATCTAACGCATCCAACCCCCTTCACTGCATGCACGGTGTGTGCCCCACTCCTCACATGGCAATCTGAGCCCGTCTCTGAAACATTAAGGAGCACCGACCTCCTTCCCGTCTGTTAACCCCTAGATTTTCACCCTTGAAAATCTTGAGGGTTAAGAGCCAACATGCACTATTTTGGCTGGCATAATGAGATTTGCCCAGAGTTTAGCATTTGTGGTTAGCAGAGGTTGGTTCCCATCAGAGGCAGGTATATGATCGGTACATGGTCGTTTGGTTCAGAGTTAGAGTTGGCTTGGTTTTCCACGCAATTTGAGAGAGATATCTACATACAGCAGGCGTTGTTATTTTTTAGGAGACACGGTTTGAGTAGGTCTCTTGAGTTTGGAGTAGTTCTGAGCATACAGGGAAAGTCCTTGCATGATTATATGCCCGATGGCACTTTTTCAGGCGACATGCGAGAACTTTCTATTTTTAGTAGGTCTTGTTCCAAGCCCCAGATTCATATTTCGAGCAGTATTGTGGATCCTTGTGACATTCTAAGTCTCTTGGATCTTTTCCGAGATGATTTGGCACAGTTTACTATTTTTAGCAGGTTGAGCACCAGGGCTCGAATGTCAATTTTAATCGCATATTCGGATCCCTTGCAGAAAAATGAGTTCAATGAGTATGAAGTCAAGGTCATTCGAACGACTTTCTATTTTTAGCAGTGTCTATTTTTATACAGTGACATGTGGCAGTGTTCTCCCAATCTTCCTGGATGATGTGGATAGTTTCCTAAAATTTAGGAGTTGGATTCTATTTTTAGAAAGTTATATATTTAGCAAGTACGATCATCATCCATGCAGTGCCAAGTGCCCCCCTCACAGGTCGACAGGTGGCAGATCTACAGAGTGATGTGGCATCCACTTGGGCAAGGGGGCACATATTTCCAAGACTTGAGCATAAATAAATAATTAATTGAGAAAAGGGAATCGCATAATTGGGCCTAAATTTAGGCGTATATTCCTCTGTATAATCACCCCTCCACTTGCCATGCATCACCTCCTTAAAATTCGCCTCCAATTGAGTTTAAACCGTATTTTCCTAAAAATTAGGAAATTCCCTAAAAAATAGGGCGAATTTCCTCTTAGCCATAACTCGCTCATGATTTTGTCAAATTTAGCAAAAGAACATGCATTAGAAAGCTAAATTTAGCCTCCATGTGTTTCTTTCACTCCATAAAGCCAATTCACATTCATTATCATTCATTACTCCCTTTCTTCCTCAAGTGCGCCTTCCTAAGTTTTAGGGTGCATTCTCCTCTCTTGTGCCCATGTAACCTTCATGCAAACTCTCACATACACTCACTCATCTCGCACTCCTCACACATCTCGCACTCCACACACATCTCTCTTCCTCATGCGCTTAGTCTCCATTTTTAGCCACCCATGCATCCTCTTCCTCTCCCTTGGGATATGCGCCCTCATTGTGCTATATGTTGGATGCTTGACATTGGTTATTGGTCGGTTCATTGCAGCAGCAGCATAGTGTCTTTATCATTCTCCTCTCTCTTTCTCTCTAGTCTACTAGCTCCTCTAAGAAAAGCAGTCATTGTACCGGTTGTAGACTTGCCAAGTGTGGCGCAAACAGTCCTCTTGTAAGCTTCCTCAATAAAGAAGTGTTTGTTTGTCTTCAAACCTCTTTATTGGCGTTATTATGGTAAATTTGTGATCTGATATGTCATTTTATGAACTGTTCATTATGGTTAATTCTGACCTTTTTGAATAGTTTCTTCTTCTTTCCAGTCTATTATCATTGTGCTAACCCTGCAGGTTCCCTCCAAGCGTAGAAGATTGTTTTTCATCATCGTTTTGCACTTCTTTTACACGTTGTCCAAGACGAACAGCTTGTTGTTTTGTAGGTTTTATATGCAGAAATCAGACTTAAAGATAGCGGCAAGGCGCTTCATTGTGCCTAGGGACTCCCCCCAGAGGCTAGCAAGCACTAGCCCAAACAGAGAGGGGTTTGGTCAGTGACAATTGGGGCCTTACTCCTTTAATTAGCTAAGTTTTTACCGATGTCCTAACACATATATCAGCTCAGAATTGGAGGGTAAAAATTTGTGCTAACGCCGTCATATGGCGAGATGATCCACTGTCCACAAACCATGCCCCACTATCCTCCAACTCAGCCAATCTGTTGTTGCTCGAAAGAGAGGCAACCAGAGAAAATTCCTCCTCGAATTTCTCTGCAAAATCATCTATCTCAGTAGATGTTGAGGCTGCCATCTCTGCCTCCTTCTTCTTCTTCTTCTTCTTGGGAAATTGGCTGACATAGTGGTCAGTCTTGTGACATGCAAAGCATTTCACTTTGCCCACGTCTCTGGAACCTCCCTCTCCACTGCTCTTCTTTGCATGAAGAGCCACATTCTCCTCCTCTTCACTCTTTGGTTGGCTAGCCTGAGTGGCATCAACTCTCAGCTCCTCCTAGGTGAAGTCACCCCATAACCTCTCCCAATCAAGGAGTTTCTCCCGAGCCACCACTCCATGAACAAATACTTCCCACTGGTTGGTGAAGCCATTCAAGGTTGTCCTCACAAACTCAGTCTCGTCCACGACCTCTCCCATAAATGCCAGTTCATCTTTGATCTAAGTGAACTTTGTGAGGTAAGTAACCACCGTCTCTCCCTTGGCCATCTTCGTGCTTCTCAACTTCTCTCTAAGCAACATCTTCCTACTCTGGTTATTAGACTAGTACAACTTTACTAGGGGCTCCCACATATCCTTGGTTGTCTTCTTTCCAAATAGGTGAGGAATAATGTGGTCTTTGATACCATCCACAATTATTCGCCTAGCCCTCACATCCTTCTTGAGATGGGCTGCTTGTTGTGTTGGATCAGCTGGGAGTATAGCCTTGCCTTCAGCAAAATCCCACAAGCCATTCTCTTCTAACATCAAACCCATTCACTCCCTCCAAGGACTAAAATTAGAGGCCCCATCCAGCCTCTCTTCAAGCCTTAAGCCTGCACTTGCCATTTGAGTCAGTTGCTTCGTTTCCCACACACTTCCTGGTCACACGTCCCACTTGTTGATTTACCCTTCTTGGTTTGCACACAAATCACTTGGCTTCTACTGTACTCAGAGGCTGAGATCCAATACCATGTTGACTTTCCTATAACTCAGCAATGAAATTAATGCCAATAATTTATATTAACCTAGAACTTATACTTGCTAAAATAAAACTGAAAATTATGCAATTTAATCTATAGATGAGTTATACACCAGAAAATAACAGCAGAAGCATCCACAGAAACCAAGCATAAAATAGACAAACACCAGATATTACCCTAGAAACCCCAGTGTGGAGAAAACCAGCAAAGAGGGGGGCTTTATTGGCTCTTGAGAAATTTATTTACAGCAACAAAAAACACACCAAAAAAATTCTTACAGAAATCATCTTCCTTTGGTAGTTGTACGATTCAGCTCAACTAGCCTAGCAGATTCGGCCCTTACTCAGCCCAAGAGAAAGAGTTGTACGGCCTGCACAAATTGGCCCAAAACAGTCTCAGAACCGGCTTGTACGGCCTGGGACAGTTCGGCCTCTTTTTTGGTGTGTCGTACAACCTGTACGAGCTCCTTTCTCTGTTGTGTACGGCCTGCCTTCTGCTGCTATGCTTGCTGTTGTGAAGCTTGTTGCTTAACCCACTTTTTTCCTGCAGAATCACCTCAGCCAAAGCCCCAACACTGCCCTCTTTCTTAGCCAACAATGCTCTCAGCCAAGCGCCCCTCTTCCTCTCACTTGCTCAACCTCACAAATGAGAATGTGTGTCCTCTCACCCTCAGCCCCTTCCTTTATCTCATCTTCAGCCACCTTTTCTGCCTTGATTTGTGTGCCAATGCAGCCTCCAAGGCTCCAAGGAAATGTGCCCCCTTTGCCTGGACCCACAGTCCACTCACAAGCCCATCAGGTGCATCCCACTAGACTGGGCCCCATAATCCACTCAAGGCTGATTTTTTGTTGATTCCCTAAGTTAGACTTAGGCTAAGATAACTAAGGCTGATCTAGGTCATTTGTGTGTCCATCAGCTAGCCTAGGACACATAGGCATAGCTGAGACACCTACTGAACTACAAAAACTAACAAAACAATGTTTTTATAGGTGGGAGGAATTGATAAGGGAGAAATCCTTTTTGTCCTCGTAAATATTAAGGCATAATTCTAATGATAAAATCATGGTCCTTATTTTATTGGATGCCTATTTTGCTCAAAGAATAAACAASAAGACCCGGATGCAAGAGATGTGTTTATCATAGTTAGCACGACCAAAYTAACATCTATGGTAAATCATGCTATGACAACCTACATGGTATCTTGCAAGCAATTTCTAACTCTTGTGTTCTATCGTGCACAGCAGCATCTGACTGATGTGGGTTGCCAAGAACTTCAAGGATATTTCTACATAATTTATCAAAAGGAGAAAAAATTACTTCGAACTGCTTGCATTCCCCTGGGTTCCTATCTACAATACACAATCAAAGAAAAAGAAGAGAAAATTATGCATTGTTTCAATTGACAGAACTAAAATGAGCACATGTTACAAATTAATTTGACAGAATAACATCCATAATTCATCATTGACGTCATTCTTGATCTTACATACATGAGACTGAGATAAAGTGTACTGAATAGAGTAGTACATACTACACATACCTCCTGGGGAAGCTCATGTGCAAGCAAAAATAGTGTCCGTGACCAGCCACCAACTGATCCATGAAGTAGGAATGCACTTCCTAGAGCCATTCCATCTGTAAAATTATGCTGCAAAGGCCCAAGGGTATAAAGTTTATAACATGTTTTAAATGTAAGAAGAAAATTTCCCATACACTAACCCAAGAACAGAATTACATCTGAAGTTGTCCATGGATGAAAGAAAAACAACATTGAAGACTAGTCTCTAGATGAATCTCAATGATCTGAAGCAATTCAGCAAAAAATAGGAATCTCCAAACATGGTATTTGTTGTCAACTTGTCAGAATATAAGGATTTTATGCTCCTGTTGGGAAAAGATAACTTACCACTCCATCTGAAAAGAGATTCAAGTAACCAATCACCATATTTGATGCTGAACTAGGCATTGATGGCCCTGCTGCTGTTTCTACTATCTCACTTGAAGCATCTGAAGAATTTGATGATTCTTTCTCAAACTTGTTGGCTCCTGTAGACTTGCTACGCTGTACATGTATGCACAACCATTAAAGACTGCTAAAGATACTGAAGCTACTTTTCTTCAAGAGAATATTATTTTTATGCTTTAAAATGTTATTTCTTTAGCTGAAATAACCATCCCCGCAGACATTTGAGAAAGGATAGAAAAATCCAGGAATGTCAAACAAGAAACATGAGACAGATTTCAGATCGACCAGAATGAGCTCAACAAATTATTCAAAATCAGTTTTAATTTCAAGCCTTATAAAATGATAGAGATTGAGAAATGCAAGAAAAGTGACATCTACATGTTTACTATATCTTAAAAAAGGTTTTCATAACCCGTTGAGTGGAATTATATCTCAGTTTACCTTCATTGAGCACAAACAAATGTAGTCCACCCTTTTTATTTTTATATTTTGATGTYATGGCCATATTTTAGAGGTCCACTTACAATGCTTTGGAAAAGTCRTACAATTTMTCTTGAGCCTGTACTCTCATTTGTAAACAGAAATTTAGAATACATGCAGTCAGCTCTTATAAAATAGACTAATGTTTCTGCAATGACCTTCAGGGACCTTGAGCTAAGGGTAGGGAAACAATTGGATAGCAAGGTAATGTAACTACTATTTGAGAATTAGGGCACAATTTAGGCTGCAAATCTAAATGGGACACAAACAGTTCTGTTAAAAAGAAATCTGCATGATCAAGCTCGCAAAAGCAAACTTATAACAAAGAGAAACAGTTAAGGAAAATTGTAAATACTGCCAGTAGGGAAAATGGTCGAATATCACTTATCCATAGACTGTATCTTTTGCATAGTCTGAGGGTCCTCGTAGACAATATCTTTTGTACAGACTTCAAACCCCAGTAGACAGTTGACCTTTAGCAGGATATTTCAACTCTATCTATGAAAATTAGGTAGCTTTCCAAAAAAACAAAATACTCAGTTGGGATGCTTGGGGAGTGCAATCCATCAGAAACTAGGAAGCAACTGACAAAAACTGAATATAACCATGGAAAGGAAAAATTTATAATAGAATTTGCAAAACAGAACAAAGGTTGCAGTGGAACATGCCGACTGTCATTCACTAAAGGATCAAGCTTATATTCAATATTTTAACCTCAATAGGTGGTGCCTCAGGCTAGAAGGCCATTTTTCCAAACCAAACCAATGGTGAGAAAATGAGATTATCCCAAAGGGTAAAGCTGAATAGATTCTATCTCACCTTTCGAAGCGTCAATTCTTGTAGGCTTTCTTCTTGTTCAGCTGCACTGCCATTAGTATCAGCATCAGCATCAGCATTTGCATCCAATGCCTTTGATTCATGCACTTTATCAAAATCACTGCTTTCTCTTTGACCAACGAATGTACTGCTAGGACCATGCTGGTCCTCATCTTTCTTTGAAGATACATTACTCTTATGATGGTGATGATGACCATGATGAAAACCATGTACTCCTTGTGATGAACGCTCCTCAACATACCTTACAACTTTCTCAACAAGGAAAAAAAGTAATATTCCCGCTGCAAATGTCAGAAATACTTGAGTTAGAACACTACAAACTTGCACTGCAGATTAAGAAATTGTAATAATATATATACTCAATTTCCCAGGGTACATAAGAAAATTTGCCTACCCATACAACCAAGAAATACTACCTTTGATATCAAAGTGACTTAAGAACAATTACCTGATATTAAGCAGTAAATAGAACATTCCAAAAAGCTTGTTTTTAGTGACAAAGGTTAGTCATCTATCCTAAACACAAAATAGAAGCTGATAGATCTATATATGAAGCAGGAAAGCAGGGTTCTTGTGACCCTGGGACGGAGATGCATCCCATGTCCCCGGTACAGGACCGCATGCTCAGGAGACAGTCCCACATGCTGTGTGAACAATGTGCATCTGGCCTTATCCACATGCACCCTTTGTCTCCTGAATTCACCCTCAGGGTGCAGAGTGCATCTGGCCCTGTCCACACACTGGGTGCAGGACAGCATCTCCTGGGCTTCCCAGTCCTATACCAGGGACATGGGATGCATTCCCAATATACAATAAATTATATATAGTATAATATAATATGTATTAATATCTTAAAAAAGATCCCTGCCTAACATACATCTATGGGATCTACCCGTTAGCACAAAAATCTGCACTGTAGAAATGGAATGACTTCAGAAATCTGCAATGAGAAATCAGCGTTAACATATAAGAGATTTGCCTAATTTGTCACCAACAAATCTCCTCTCCGTTTGTGCTGGTGCTTTTTCAACCTTGGGGAGGCTCCCTAGCTTCTCGTGCACTGAAATTAATCTGCTTATAAAACTCTAAAACAGCACATAAAAACTCCTTGGCATGCAAATCAAATAGCCAAAGATGAGATGAGACGAGTTTTATAATAATTCAGAGGAAATTTTCTTTTTTGCAATAGATTAAGAATGGTAAAGAAAAGAGATAGAAAGGCGCTCTAAGTGATAAATATTATCAAAATAAAGGCCTAAGAACTTCTAGAATGCCATGCAAAGAAAAAATAATGTACCAACAAGTTCCAAGAGCCGGAGAAAAGGCATAGTCAAACTTTATTTTGCATTAATCAAAAGGTTGATTGCACCATAGAGACAAATACAAAACTGATCCAGTGATATCCCCTGCACGGAATAAAAGAAGCTAGAAGAATGTCGCTGCCAAAAAAAAAATCCCCCCTTCATCTTGAGCGACCTCCTTTTATCAATAATTGAGGTCGAATTAGCCATGCAAAGAACCCATGCGCATTGACAAGTTGAGTATAGATCTTCCCTCATGCTCTTTAGCCAAGTGTAGATACTTCTTGTCAAACTGCGGATGGAGTGTAGAGTGAAGTGTCCATGCACCCTAGTCCAAGTGGAGTGGTATCCATGCGCCCTAGTCCAAGTGGAGAGAAATAGCCATGCGCTTGGCCTAAGTGGAGAGAAGTAGCTATGTGCTTGGCCAAAGTGGAGACACCCCCATGCCCCATGAGTTTACTAGAGCCAACTAACATGCATGCATCCAGTTAACTCAAACAAAGAACCTCATTATCTCCTCCATGCACCAACTCACTCCTTGTCACATGCATGTGCCTTATTGACTCAAGCGCACATCCAGTCAACTCCAGCCCCCTATCACTCCCAGAAACTACCACATGTCATAACCTGGAACTGCCATGTGTCACCTTTGCATGTATGCCATGTGTCACACTACATGGCAACCATACTTGCTAACAATAGCACTGCTAAACATAGCAGTCCACCCCAAAAATAGGAAAAGAAGAAAAATATTTGGAATTGCTAGGAGAACACTGCCAAATATAGCATGCTTAAAAAAGGCCCTACTAAAGATAGAAACTTCTCATGTCAATAAAATCATGCTCATCGGATTCGATTTTTTGCAAGGAATCTGAATATGTGCTTGGAATTATCATCTAAACCCTAGAACTCAAACTGCTAAAAAACACAGTGTCTCACATGTTGCCCGAAAAAATTGTTGATGTTTTTGGCAACATCG